>CAJPEX010001739.1:23438-50613 GCA_905338405.1 Notodromas monacha
ATTCTTTTAAAAAAATATTCTTATAATTTTTCTTTTCACAAAAGATTGCATTGTCATCAGTTTCTAAGCTATCCTGAAAGTTTCGGCTTGCTAGCTAGTTGGGAAGTGAGCAAATTTTGAGTTGCAAAATTTGATCTGGACAAACAAACGGACAAGAAAGCAAGTTAATAAAAACGTGTTAAAAAATTGAATGAAATCTTTTTTCCCAATCTGAAGATTCAGAAAATAACTATGCGGAAGAAACTCCATGCAGAATCTGATCTTTTGACATCAAGAGGACTTCAAGAAGGAAAGGTACAATATTGTTGTACTGTGCAGAAATGATGGAAAAAAAGCTCAAAACCTGTTTTTGATGATGAATTTGAGTCAATTCTTAGTGAAATTGACCTCCGATTTTGTGAATATAAATACTGTAAATAGCTTAGTTTTTCGAGGTATCCAAATAAAAAAAGCGGAAATTTTCCACTTTTCCAGAAATGGTAGCAAATTTTCCGTATCTCTAGACATTATCTGCATGTCGGAACATATTTTTGAATTTCAAGTGTTCCCAAACCGTCTGTCTCGGCCAGAGTCTAGTTTCCACTCATTCTCAAGGTGAACACCCGAGAACCATTTGTTGTAAGGGACTACCATTTTTCTGGAAAGTGGTAGGCGGATAAGTTTCCAGCGGCGCCTTGCCTCGGGTTACAGCCGAGGGTCTTTGCGGTTTCGTCCTTTCGAACAGTTGCGAAACTCTGTCCGCAGTCAGTTTTCCAACTCCTTGTTTCTTTCCCACACACCAGAAGATCTGGAATAATGGTCTCCCCGCCCCGGTGAACTTGCCGGATCTCCAGTTGAGCAATAACCAGCGTTGTGTGTGTTGGTTATATAGGCAAGAGTCCACAGAGGAAGAGAAAAAGACAGACAGAAACCCGGGTCTGAGCTCGTCTGTCTTGTGGCCGAGCGATTCCCGGAAGTCGTCGAGTCTGTATATTGCTCGGGGTTTTTCCCTCGCTTCACCAGACTTGCAAGATCATTTTGGCGATGACGAGGTTGCGGTTGCGCAGAATGAAGATGGTTGCATGTTCAGCGCGGAGGGCCAGCATTTTTTTTTTAACGCGGTACAGATTCCGTAAAGCGTACAGCTTCGTGAGTAGCGGGTATATTTCCTGGTGGAAACGGGTTTCCCTTTTTTTCCTCATGAGGCAACTACTGTGAATTACGAGCATTTCTGATGCGTGAAGTACTGTATGTACTTATTGCACGGGGCTTTTCGTGATGAAGCTGTCCGAAGTGCTTCTGAATTTGTGGTCGGGAGAAAATGCCGATGAGAGGAAGTCCGGGAGTTCCTTTGAATTCCATTTCATATTTCCGTGAATTATGTACAGCGGGGCCCTGACATACACATAATTCGACTTAGGGACGCTTGAAAACCCCAAAAATCTGCCTGACACCCGGACAACGTCTCGAGATACGATCACTACCAAGATTTCTAGGCAAATGGAAAACATCATTTTTCAAAATTTTGATACATCTTGAATAAATTAAGCTTTTCGTATTAAAAAATTTAAAATAAATGTTATTATAAATTTGATGTATTTGATGTATTCATGGAACAAAGCATGCTAATTTTATTATGATTTTTTCGGAGTTTTTTCCATCATCTGTAGACAGTATAAAAAGGCTTGTGTTTTTTCTTCACTTCTGAGGCTCTGTTTCATTCCAGAACATCAGATTTTGTATGGTTTCCTTCTGTACAGCTATTCTCTATATACAGGACTGTATAATGAAGTTGATAAGTTTTTTTATTTAATTGTTTGGGGGATTTTTCCTTATTTTTCGATCAACAGGAGAACCAATTAAATACTGAATACTCCACTTGAATTCTGAGGGAAACGTGATCCGACATGTGGACGTACGGTTACAGTGTCAAGTGCACCAAGTACGTCCGCATCTCGGAGCCCCAGTTCATTTTATGTGAAGTCTCAACATTATTGTGGAAAAATGAAATTTATTTCGTAGATCAGACGCAGTGATAATTTTCATCCTGCTGGCCAGTACGATTGAAAATTTATTCGAGGGAGTGTTTCATACAATATTACAGCTGCTTCTCTGCTATTCCTTTTCCAATTGATTTTGGTATACTGTAAAGTATTTTCATAATTTATAATATGCTTTTTCTTTGAATTAAATTTTCCCTCTACGTTTCTTCCCATACAATTATCTCCCAGGTTGTTTACTCTGTGGGACATGAACTTCCAATAATGCGATTTTTCTCACTGACATTTTCTCTCATTACGTCACACATTAACGTGCTCATCAGGTTTTGTAGTCCTTGCGACCAAATTGCTTGGTTCGAAGGTCAGGTTAACGATAACTCTTGCTGTGCGTTAATTATAATTGGACAGGTTATTTATGCCACGTAAGAATGACTTGTCATCGAAGCATTGCAGTACCTTCAAGGGAAAATCTTGATCAAAGTTTTCAAGTCAGTTCTTCGTACTACTGACGGATGAAAAACGAAGAAACCTTTGTTTATTAGCGAAAAATTTCCTTGATCGCAAATTATAATTTTTTTAGCATCAAGAGATGAATAATGAATAACAGGAAACCTTGGCATACAGCATGAATGTCGAAAAATTGGTAATATCGAATCAATTTCTAATTGGAACTTGGGTGTAAGTTGTGGATTATGATTATTGAAAAAATTATTCAATTGATTTAAATATCTGGCTGAAATTGAATTGCGAGCTAATTTAGAAACAAACAGCTGTGGTGAGTCAGCATTCCTTACGATCATTGCCTGTTCTTTCAACTGTGAGCCTTCTCTCCAGTTCAACCTAAAATCATGCTCATATGCATGAATCAAACAAAATTGAAACATTTGGAGCAAATGACCGAGGAGACTCATGATCAAAAGCTTAAAAGTAATCTCGTTTAACTGCGGGTTAGTAAAAAAATCCATGAGGGGTTTCCATTCATTATGTAGTTGGGTTAGCTAGATGGGTACAGTATTTTTGCAGCCGAGACGCTTAAAAAATATTCCCTAAGAAATCTGCGGAGGCAGTTTTTGCAAGGAAGTATTATCCCACGATTGGGAAGTAATTTGTTTTTGGTTCACTCAAAAATATATTTTTAGTCCATGGATTTTGTTTTCTCCTTAAATTACTGCTTATTCGCGAAAGAAGCACAACTATTTCATGAGTGGAACCAGGATAAGACCAAGTAATCTTTATTTTTGCCACAAGATGCGTCCTTGTTTCTTGTTCTATTTTATTTTTCCGCGCTGTGGTTGGGCGTAAGAGCTTCAGGAGATGGTAACGCGGTTGCGGTTTTTGTGTGACGTCGGCAGTCCAGTCGTGACGAAATTGTCTCCGGTTTTCTCAGACCTGTCACAGATGTTGGAAATGACAAGTTGTGTTCAACTCTGGAAACTCTTGAACATTTCAATGATTAGCGTTTCCCGGAAAAAAATGATTACGTTTCCTTCTTGACTGACGTGGACTCGGGGTCTGGGGCGAATTCCGCTTCCCCGAATCCACGCTGACTGCTGACATCCCGTGAATTTTGATTAGAAACGTAAGGAAAATAATGGATAGAATTCTTTACGGGAAGTGTAGTACTTAGAGCACTTTTCCGGACAAAAGAAAGACACGCTTCGTGCCTCGGAATCGCGGGAAAAACGATCCCGTGCATGGGCTGACCTATCATCAGAACTGGAACATCCCGCTGTTGAGAACTGCGTGATGAAGAGCCCTTTGACAAGCTTGAGTCTGGTAATTGCCCTATGCCCAAGTGACCAGGAAGAAATTACACGGCCGACTTCTCAAGCTCAATCATGCTGAAAACCCGGAACCAAGTTCTGTCATCCCTTAAGAATAGGAAAACCGAGCCCCTTTTTTTTGCCCCCTACCTGAATGTCACAAGGATTTTGGAAATGGAATGCGTTTCCCGCCGTTATTCGAAGTCAATTTAAAATACCTGTGTTGTAGTAATTGAGAATTTCCCACGGTCAAAACGTATGGGAACCTCGCGATTTTCCGTACGAACGTGGTTTCGTGTGAAATACGAAATGCCTTCCTTCAGGCGATGGGGAAAAAACCTTGGGGTTGCTTATTTTAGGTGTTCGAAATACGTTTGCTGATTTGGAAGCCCGGTGTATCGCTTCCGAATGCAGAGCCTGTGCGAAAAAAAATCCAAGTTCAGAACATCACCAGAAAGAAGTATCGACTGATATCACGAAATGAAAGCGACTTGAATTAAAAGTATTTAGACCATAACAATAATTTTTTTCGTTGAAAGAAAGCCTACAATGTGCTTACAAGTTTTTAATTAGCGAATCCGTCCGCAACCAAACTAAAAAAAAAAAGTCACGGACCGAAAATGACACTTTTTTGCGATCTTCTGTTCTCTGATTGATAAATTCAGTGCTGATTGGAGAAAATCACTCAGGCCCCGACTACAGAAGAATGGAATCTAAAAAAAAAGCCTCCCATACGGAAACCTCGTCGGATAATCTCAATTAGGTTTTTTTTATTAAAAAAACAATATAATTTGCGTGAGATTCTCAGTTTGTCATGTTTTCGTCAAACTAGTATCACAGCTTTCGAGAGAACTAAATTCATTCCCAACAACAAATATGCATTCATTCGATTCAGTAATGCGTTGGAACGTTTAGTTGATTTTTGCGAGATGCTTTTCTCCTCACACGGCTTTGCAGCAGGTTTGCATGAATAATCGACGGTTGAGAAAAATTGCATTGCTGTTTGTCAGTAATGTCCTGTATATTGCACAAAAGATAAATTATTATGCAACTGCACGCGAAGAACTGGTTGCAGAAAAAGTATCGTAATATAGAATTGAAGTGAATGATGCAAAAAGCCAACAAATATTTTTGGATATCCGTAAAATTGGTACAATTCAATTGCGAACACATTTTAAATCAGAACCACGTGAATAAAAACTAACACTGTCTGAGCGAGTATTGCTTTTACAATATGTGTCAACAGTATTTTTGAGGCGTATTTTTAATTAGCGAATCCGTCGTCGCGTTATGAATCCGAAGACTCATGAGTACTAAGGAATTTCATCCTCTGGCATGCTCTCTTACCAACATTTTTCCCACTCCGGCATTTCGTCCATCATCTCCATGTCGGTATTATCTTCAGACCCCAAGTGTGTAAAATTCCATATTTTTTTTGGAAAACGCGCAAATGTGCGGTCACGGCTCTCGAAAAATCGCGTGGCGCCGTACGCAAGAACCGGAGCAGAACCGCGAGAATCCCGTTGGTCGTTTTCCCCACGAAATTTCACACTCAGAGTGTGCATTTCATCCCGTTTCCCTAAATTGTTTTTTTTTTCGTGGTCGCTGATCCCTGAGTAAACCCTGGATCCGGGGTTCGTTTTTGGAAGGCGTGGCATTTCCGGGACTCCGAGTCAGGTTCGGCCGAAGCCTTGAGGCATCGTGACGAAGTGTTTTCTTCGTGGGTTACTTGAGTGTGTTGCCTGCAGGGCTTGGAATCAGGATCCTGTGGAACTACGCATTTTTTTCAAGCTTCTTTTTTGTTGAGACAAATTTGTTTTTCTCCCCTCAGGCTAACTTTCTGCGCTATTTAGGCAAGGTTCCTTTGGAACACCCAAAGATAACCTGTTAACGTTGTTCTGTTTGCCTAGTGCCAACCTATGGAACAAAGTCCGTGCAAGACAATGAAGTACAGGTGAACCCTCTCTACGACGATTATTACAACGATTTTCTCTGTATAATAATGATAATAATTGGTCTAGGGGATTAGATACACATATATATTCTTAGATCATAGTCTGTTCACTGACTACTATAAGAGATTGATTAACCTTCACTAGTCCTCTACCCTAACTCTCCCCCATTTTTTGAAGAGGAGCAACAATAAGGGATTATGGGGAATTAAGGTGGTTTAAAAGAGTGGAGTTCCCAGGCGGGAAGCAACAGTTGGGTAACCCCATCAGTACAGAGATAACGTTGGCGGGGGTAAGGTTCAAGAATAATGTATGGGCCCAGACGTTTGGGTAAAAAACGGCGACCACGAGCATGGCGCATGGTGGATGGGCGCCGAGGACAATGCAGCACAGTCTGGCCAGGGGTGAAAATCCTGGGACGGTGACGAGCAGAGGCCCTTTGCCAGCTGGCTGTCTGCTGATGTCGATGGTGGAGCAGCTGATTGTGGGAGGCTGGCAATGGCCCATGTGTTTGAAAATGCTTGTCCAGAGGCAAATGAATTGGGGTTCCAAAAAAAGCAGCAGCGGGTTCCGTGGCAGTGGTGGAATGAGGGCGAGCATTGTAACCTTGGAGAGCAGCAGGCAGATAAGATGGCCAATTATGATTCTGTGCCCCAAGTTTGGCCAAAATTTCCTGAAGAGTCCGCACCAAACGTTCTAAGCAACCATTGCCCTCAAAATGTTGAGCACCAGTAAGGGTGTGTTGCACATTTGTGTGGAGTAAAAAATTTGCAAGGAGTCGAGAACGAAACTGGGGACCAGGGTCAGAGAGAAGAATTTCAAAAGGTCCAAGTTGATGAAAGACAGAATGAAGGAAACAAACAATGCCAGAAGCAGTAGCAGAGGTGGAAGGCTGGGCAATAGCAAATTTGGAAAAATGGTCCACAGCAAGGAAGATGTACTTGAGTTCTCCAGCCTGTGGCATAGGCACAACGTCAATGCACAAGATATGCCGTGGGTGTGTGGAATGGAGGGGTTGTAAGGCAGTGCCCACAGCAGTAGTAGGGGCATTGTACCGGATGCATGGCTTGCAGAAGCGCAACTGTTGAAAAACTGCTNAGAGTCATGTCAGCAGTATAGCGGATGTGCTGGCCATCTAAAAAAAGGTTGATGCGGTCTGCTTCATAAAGGGCCCAGACTGAGGCCGGTGTTGTATGTGGCAGGATTGTAGGTGCATCTGGGTCAGTCATGTCAAAGGCGCGAAGACGGGCAATGAGGTCCTGTTTTCGGCCAGTGGGTGTGATGTTGTAGCGACGAGCAATGTTTTGAAGTATGTCGAGTGTGAGCAGTTCGTAGCTCATGTAACAGTGAGAGGGATAACAGTCCAATTCGGACGAGCCCCCAATAATGATAATAATTGGTCTAGGGGATTAGATACACATATATATTCTTAGATCATAGTCTGTTCACTGACTACTATAAGAGATTGATTAACCTTCACTAGTCCTCTACCCTAACTGTATAACGAATTATTTGGTCCCATTGGATTCGCTCTCCATGTCATAAAAGTCATAAACGAAAATCTTAAACGACAGCGAATTTTCATCTGGTCCTTCAAACTTCGTTGTAAAGAGAGTCCACGTGTATTGCATTTATTAAACCATGTGAATAAAGGTTTTCTGCCCGTCTTTATTGTCTACGAAGGATTTTCGCCTTTGAATTCCAGAATGACACCTTTTGTATTTTGAAATATGCTCGTGATATCTCGTGCATTACCACTAAAAATACATTATATTATTTTCAAATATTTGGTAACACTCGACTTCTGCAAATGTATTACGCATTAATTGTCAAACTTTGCTTCAATCTGAACTTCATGTACAGTATTTCTTTCAATTTCAATATGGGTGTGCGAAATGGCAATAATGATTTGGAAATTGTCAAGTATGACTCCCTGGAAATTATGTCCATCTTCATCCATCCAAAAAGACTCAAAATAAGGGAAGATGCTTGTATTCTCACGCTGTGCAATCAAACTGTTTCAAGTTGATGTAGCATTTTCGAGGGCTGTGAAACTGATTTTATACCTCGCTGACCATGAAGTATGTGAATCTTCGGAGATTTGTGCCACTTGGTCAGAACCGTTTGTTGCTTTTTTTATGATTCCGATCTAATTTAGGATAGGATGTTTCTTTTTTTCGCATATTGATACGAAAAATTTCCGCGAATCAGATGGTTGAAATATGCTTACTCTTGAGGAAAATTTGGAGAATTGATCCTTTTCTTTTAAAGCCGGAAGACTTGATCTTCGAAGAGGAGCTTCGAGAGGAAGAAAAAAAGCTTGAGGGCCTTTGTGAGTTTGGCCTCCATTTATCCTATGCGTGCTTCCTGCTTTTGTTTCTCAGCATGAATGAATGAATGAATGTTTATTCATCCCAGAGCTCATTTCTTCAATTTTCATCGTGTTTTTAGTGGGCTTCTAGGTCGTTGGATTCGAAAGACTGACGGAGAAATTCGGCATACATCGCGAAGAAAATGCGTTCATGTGCCTAAAAATCATTCAAGAGGTCTTCCTTTCAGATTCCATGTTTTTGACTTTTGGATGCCCTGGGTTCCAATAGATATCTCCATCATTCCTGTTCGGGGAGACAATAAAATGATGAATGCGCGGTCCGTGATATTGACAAGTCGTGATGGAATGGGGGCACGGAAAGGTTCGCGGGTTTCCGTCAACATTATGTTTCCATGAAATAGTTTCATGATGCTGCTCGAATGTTTGTGTCCGTGAGAACTGCATTATGCGTGTTTTCTGGGTGAATGACTTGTCTCGGAAAGGACTGTCCTCGGTGAAAGGGATTCGATTTTCCTCCAATCGGAAACGTAAAAATTCTGTCGACGATGACTTGACTGGGCTCTAACCTCGAATTAAACGTGACGAAATGAAAATTTATTGAAATGATGAAACGAAGTGGTCTGCATGCATCCTACTTTTAGGTTGATGCGCTTTATTTATCGGCGATTTACTAATTACCTGGACTGACACAGTTCAAGAATTTTATGAACGTCGGAAATCATCATATCGTGAGTCGATACCTGCATTTATCAAATTTATTGAATAAAATGCGTGTCACGCCAGTATAATAGATTACCCATTCTTTACCCGGGCTGATCTGAGTAAAATATGGAAAGTGCGTTTTTTTTGTTAATTATTGAAATTGTTCAGTGGAAGATACATTTTTTGAAATGCATTTCTACTGTACTGTATTCGGATTTCTGCTTGTGGGTTTTCGGTGTCCTTTGCCCAATTGAAGTCCTCGACAATGTTCCAGTTTCATTTTCTCAAACTCAACGGGTTTTCTTCATTCCCTTCCTTCTGCCTTCCGCCCTTTGAAGAGTCCACCTGCTTACCAATGGTCGAAGAGCCCTGCTGACTTAGTCTGCACTTACGCTTGCATAAGATTTTCCCGGGTAGGTGCATTCAGTTGAACTAGTTTTCGGTTCTAAGATGATTCGGCGATGGGAATCATGAAGGGAAATCTGGAACTCACCACGGGTTCAACGCGGAGAACAAGATTTCGAAGATATTTCGGTTGGTCGGGCGACCGACCGGCTGCTTGAGGTCCGTGACGAAGGAACGCTGACGCTGTCGTTTTTTCCTGTCGACATTTCTCAGCCCTTTATTTTTATTTTATTTTTCTGTCCCATAAAATTCATTCTCGTCGACGTCGGCAAGCAGCGACGCTTGGCTGCAGGTTGATTAAATTATCCCTGAAGCAGCCCTGACCAGTATTCCTTCTTTTCTTTTTAAAGGCATGGCGGACAAGCACATTCTTTCCTCGCAGTTAACTGCATCGCAAAACATTAATCAAACTCCGCTAGAGCTCAGGAAAGTAAGTCCCTTAAATTATTCTGCAAGGCTATAAAATGCGGTCGGATGAGCTTCCGGTATTCCGTGAGCATTCCGTCTTTGCGAAAAATCCAAGCAAAGAGTGGAATATTTTAAATTTTCCTCCCTGAGGCGCACGAAGTGCATGCGTTTCGTTTTTTGCAAAGTTCGATAATTTCTGCGGTTTCTTGAAAACCTCTTCAGAAAACACATTTCGAGTCATATTGAGATTGAATTTAAACGGGGAAAAATTGCCTTGGTTGCTATTTGGCCAGGCTTTGGTGGAATTCACGGAGGCGTCTGAATTTTCGCTGGGGATTATTTTATGTTCAAAAATCAAGGATAGATTCCTTGAATTATTCCGCAAGGCTATAAAATGCGGTCAGATGAGCTTTCGTTATTCCAGGAGTATCTGTGCGAAAAATGTAAGGAGAGAGTTGAATATTTTAAAGTTTCCTCCCCGTGGCGCATAATGTACACGCGTTTTGTTTTTGCAAAGTTCGCGATAATGTTGTGTGATTTTATCCCAAACCTCTTCAGAATACGCATTTCGAATCATATAGAGAATGCATTTTAACGTCATACCTGAGAAAATTGCGTTGGCGTTATTTGGCCGGGATTTGGTGGAATTTGCGGAGGCGTCTGAAATTTCGCTAGGGCTTATTTTATGTTCAAAACTCGAGGACAGATTCCTTGAATGATTCCGTTAGGCAATAAAATGCAAATGAGCTTCCGGTATTCCGTGTGTATATGTTTAAAAAATGTAGAGATAAATATTATACAGTAAATTTACCTCCCCGTGGCACACAATGTGCGTGCACTTTGTTTTTGCGAAATTCGCGATAATTTTGTGTGGGTTCTCGCGAACCTTTTTAGAAAACAAATTTCGGATCATATTGACACTGTTTAGACGGCATAACTGAAGGGAATTGAGTTTTTTGTTGTTGTTATTTGAACAGACTGGTGGCATTTACGGAGGCGTCTTAATCTCGCTAGGGTTTATTTTATGTTTAAAAAATAAATACATTTACAGGAAATTCCAGAAGTCAGTGTCAACATCTGTCTCGCATGTTGAGGAAACCGTCACAGAAAAGTTCACTGAATTGATCGATCAAGCGTGCTACATTCTTGGTTGAGGCTCTCGACACCAGGTCACTTCGCATCTGCACTATACCCGAGGCTCCGGGCGGCAACGAGTTCGTTTGAGGCCGCGGCCCAGATCCGGAAGTAAAGAAAATTCAACTCGTAGTAGCTTAATGAGTGCCCCTTCGGGTATCGTCGGCCTCGTGTGGGACACTTTTGACTCAGTTTGTTCCGTCGTGATCCCCTGACACGATTATTGTGTTCGGCTTTACTCCTTGCTCATCTTCGACGGGAACGTTTTCTGATGCGAGCGAAGTAGAGAAAGAAAGATAAACTTCAATAATATAAGAAAAAAATACCAGTATATTTATTTTCATCCTTTATTGAAGTCTTTGAAAAACGTGTACGAGTTTACAGGCGTCATTGTAGTTGTCTTACGTAAATCTAAGTGGCTCTCAGTAACCCTAAGACTGTGCAGATCATTTTGGGATAGTTCTTCTGATGTCAAGCATAGATATTGTATATGGCTCTCTTGTTATGGTTTTCATATTGATCCGGAAATCAGGTGGACAATTATTCAGATTTGGGTTATGAAATGCTTACATTCGATCAGGATATCGAAAAAATCAAAATTATTGAAACGTCGTGAGAAGCTATTTCATCAGGGTTCATTTTTGCAACATTTTTTTAATGATAGCTGTTGGTTTTTATTTATCTGCAGAATAAGATCACGTTTTTCGAAACTGATCCTTGACATTTTGAAAGAGTCTCTGTGTATGCTAAGATTTTAACGTTTTGTTTAATTTGTTGCGTGGAAACTTCAGAAATATCGAGTGTTTACAGCTTTTCCCACTCGTTACGAAGGAATTATACCTGAATCGTGAAACGTCAAAAACAAAAAAATATTTCATTCTCTTCTCATATTGCTTGACTTTCTAGAATCCATTCAGAGCCTTGATACACCTGTAGAAAAATAACATAAGCCACGCTTCATCAAACAAAGAACGTCGAAACCTTTTGTGTGTGCCTCAATGCTAGTGATTCATCGCTTCATCGGCAACTACGTCGTCTAATTGGGAAACTAGCGTGGGTTCCCTTCCTAACTGCTGACGTATCACATGGGAAACGCCATGCTTCCAAAATGAAACCCTGCAAGAAGGTTTCGTTCGGAATATTGCCGACGCGTGTCTAATGGAGGAAACCTTGTTTTCCGATTTCAGATGTTTATCTTTGAAATGCGCGGAAAACAGAAATGATCGTCATTTTCAAAGTTCGCGGCTGCAGTTGCAAAACGCCGTTAATTTAAAGATGAACTTTTATCTTTATCTCTCCAAAACTAGAACAAAATATATCTGTAAATGCGATACGCACTTTCCATTACTTTTTTTCCTTTCATAATCAGAGCAGTTTGTTCACATTCACTTCAATTATTTGCATATTAGCCAACTCGGACGCACCCATAACTTTATTCGAATCAGGATTCTAACCCTTGTGCCGTTCGGAAGGAAATGTTTTTAAATATTCTCAAAATTGAATTTCCCCTGAATTTAAATTCGGACGATTGTCTTTGTCTAATAGGAAGCAATCATGCGACGCCAAATCTGGTGAAGATAATGGAATTTTAAAACCCGATTTTTTCTTCTGCTGATTTTTTGAGACAGAAATTTCATCTCACATTTTATGCGCAGCATGTATCCTTGAAAAATGCCATTTCAAAGTGTAATCTTCGATGCTCGGTAATTCATGATTTACAGACTGTAAAATCACGCCGAAGAAGCAGGATTCGAACGCAAATCCGAGATTATTGTCGTTTTTCATTCTTGCGGAATCAATAACGTATTTCATGTGCTGAATTATATTTTAAACTCGGTTGGTGCAGATTTCACCAAATTACTGGAGGCGTAAGGTTCGGTTTTGATGCTTGCATTCCGTGGATGAGTCATATTTTCGGGGGGAAATAAAATACTGTACTGTAGATTCAAAGCATGGTCTTGAGTATTTGGATTGGTCCGAAGCCCCTCCATGAACGGAAACACCGTTGAGGCGTGAACTTGTTCAGTTGTGGTTGACAGGAGGAATTGTCAGAGCAGTCCACGATGTATTCAGATGAATGCGAGTATGAAAAACAGTCGCGAAGAGATCATTGAACCGAATGGCGCGGAGAGAATTCAGAATCGCGGCCAAGGAACCAGTGCGTGACAGGTTCGCAGTTCGGCCTTGTCCGGGACGCTTTTTTCAGAATGAATGACTGTAATTTGAGGGAAATCGGGATCCATTTCGCGAAGTCCCTGTCTTCAGCCAGGGCCAGACACCACCGTTGATTTCACGCCCCTCATTAAGCGGGTTTCGCGTGTGCCAGTTCACGGCAGATATTGTGGGAAATTCACCCTGGCGAGCTGAGGCAAACGGCCCTCAGAAGGCCAACGCCCCGGACACCTTTTTTTTGTTTTGTTTTATTTTTTTAATGACTCATGCCAAGTGAAATCGGATGGGCGGCCGAAAGCGGTGCAACACGCAGATAATGCCTCGGTACCTAATTAAAATTCCTCGTCGGGATTCATTCGGAACGATTTTTATCATCGCACGGGAGAAATTTCCGCCGGTTTCCTGGAGCGTGACGTTTTCTTGGTGCATTATTAGTTTTTTCGTGCGTCGGAGCGACAAATTTTACTTGCCTATCTTACTGGAAGACATTGATGAAGCGCTCGAGTTTCGGATTGCTGTCGGTTCATCATCAACTTGTTACTGGCTGAGTATTGATGTCAAATACAGGAATGTCGTCGATGTTAAATCAGTGATGCCGGATTTTTCCTGCGGCGTTTTTCCGACAAATAGATGCTTGAACGCGTAGCTCGGTACCGTGATCAAAAAGCCGAGTTGATCAGGAAATGTTCCTCCTTGAATTCCACTTCTTTTGAAGGCATCATCAACATTTTTGTTTCGAATGCTCTGGTTCCAAATTAAGACGTGATTATGTGAGAAAGGGAAACGAAAGAATTCAATGTAAAATTCTCACTTCAACGATGAAAGGAGCCAGATGAGCTGTTGCATTCTCTACCCTTTGTGAATACTTCGGGAGGAATCAAAGTAATGAGATAATTTCAAAAATGTGAGCGGAATCGGAGACATTCATACTTGGTTTAGGAATTTATTTCCTCGTCTGAAAAAAATTCTTGTGAACTAGCCGCTGAAAATCTGGATAAGGAAAATTTCGAGGAAGCATATCGTAAAAGTTGAATCACGCAGTTCTTGAAATAAATTGAATCCGTGATGATAATTTCGTCGGGTTTGGGACGGAGAATTAGTTTCAAGTCATTCTGCAGTTGTCATTTTCTTCATCAAAATCTCATGAATTGCTGTTCTTCATCCACTATTTGTACCACGTTACCATTCCTGGAAAAGTCTACCCCTTCGCTAGAAAAGCGTCTCGTGCCGTTTGTTAAGAAGACGGGGTTCCACGGGTTGCTAAGCCTTGGTGCATGATGAATGCTCCATCATTCATGGGTCTGAATTCTTGCGATGTCTATAATTTATCAAGGTGACGTTTCTGTCCCTCGTCTATATTTCGTGCACTATTTTCTACAAAAATCTACCTGTATGCTAGAAGATTGTCAAGCACCACTTGACAATCTTCTTGAGAACCCTGGGTACCACTGATCGAAACGACATGGTGTATGTCAGTGCCAGTGGTCTGCAACCCGCAGAAGTTTTTCTGCTGGTCTGTAGGAAATATTCTTCAGCATGATACATTTATCAAATGTAAAAATGAAGTCTTTTATCTTTATCTTAAATTTTAGAAAGACAATGGCTGTTGAAATTATCTGATGAAAAATATAAGCTAGCTTTTCTCCTCATAATACTTCGGGCAAATTTTCACCACCTGGAATTAATTACTGTATTTTAAGCATTTATTTTAAGAAACCTTTCTTGACACCCAGCTGTCTATTTGTTTCGAAGACATTCCATTGTAGCTGCTTCGTTTGTTCGTGCCTTAATTTCTGCAATACTGTACCAGTTTTTCGTATAGTTCTTCATATGGCAGGCATTCAAAAAATATTCCGCCAGTCCGCGAGGAATTTTATGGAAACTTGCTGGCCCACAAGCCCCGAAAAGGTTGTGGAACACTGGTGTATGAGATGCGTGTGGACGGACACTCGTCATTCATGGTTATAAATTCTTGCATTCCCAGGCCAGTTCATTGATCGAGTGCGAGTGGATCGTGGCGTGGACCTGTCCAAGGTGACCTTCGAGCTGGGAGAGTCGGCGCATTTGGACGGGTCCGACTTCTTCCGCATTGACCCCAAGACCGGGAACATCTATTTGGACGAATCCCTGGAAGACCACGTGAGTGCGATGCATTTTCCGCATAACGCGAACCTGCCTGGAACTCATCAATTACCACGCAGAAATAATGAAATCAATTCCACCCGGATGAGGTGGATTCCAACGAATGGTGGCTTGTGTACCTATAGTTACCGAGGGAGAGCGAAGCGGAAGCGCTTTTCATTTTTCTCTGCCGACAGGCTTCCATGACACCGATCTCCTGTATACATTATGGTTCTTCACCTTCTAAATGAAAGGCATTTTTTTCGGTAAACCTGTTTGAAAGGTGGACACATGGTAAGGATAACTGAAACTCGGTGATCATTTACTTGAAGCGAAACGATTCGATATTTCTCCCCGTGGAGAAACGAGTTCTAGAACTGAATGTTGCCTGGAAAGTTGAAATGGTCCGAATCTTCTGATCAAAAAATATTCTTTCAGTTGTGGTAGATGTCACTGGTGGTTACAATTATAAAGTAGAATTTCTCAAGGCAGAATTTCAAGGAAGCAGCAAAAAAATCGAGTTGAGGAAAGAAGCATTTTTGCTGGGGAAAAGAAGGAATTACAGGAAATGATAGCTGGTGATATTCTGGGTCTTGAATTGCTTCTTAAATGAGTTGGTAGGGTGCTGAAATTCATTTGCCCGATTAGTCTTTCACTTCTATTCAAAACACGTCATGTTACGTTTTAATTGATCTTCTCTTTCCTTTGTCAATGAAGAAATATGCAAAAGGCCCCGTAAATTTTGAGTCATGAAGGTTTGAGAGGGAAAGCCTTCAAGCTAGGTAGGTTTTAAGATGCATTGCTTATAAGTTATTTAGAGAGGGACTTATCCTTTGTCAATGAAGAAATATGCAAAAGGCCCCGTAAATTTTGAGTCATGAAGGTTTGAGAGGGAAAGCCTTCAAGCTAGGTAGGTTTTAAGATGCATTGCTTATAAGTTATTTAGAGAGGGACTTAACAAAAATTCGAATTATCTAGGTTCAAGTGTATTTCCGTTTCACAACTACAGTACTGTACTGAGCCATCCCAGATTTCATCCGCTTATGGATTTAATTTGTTTCAATAATTAGAATCTTATGGCATATTTTTATTGCTTCATGCATCTTTTTTCAACCATCTCGACGTCTTCAGCGAGAGTTTTTATGGAAATCTGCAAGCGTTGTGTTTCATATTAGGGCCACGCAAAAATTAAAACGTTTCCTTTGCCAATTAACCTTGTGTAGGTATTCTTTTTTGCTTGGCCTGTTCTGCAAAATCCGCAGTAAAACTTACGAGTGAGTTGGTAGATACTGTATCTTCTTTTTTTTCTCGATGGATGATGATCGAGTGAAAGGCGAGGTTCGATGATGATGAGAAAAAAGTTTGCTGACGTGACAACCGGGTTGTTGATGACAGTCTGTGGCGTCGCGCGGGGATTTTAATTGGATGCCCGAGAAATTTGCCCTCATTACGTTTGTTTGCCGTGATTCCAGGTTGATCAAGAGTTCTACTTGTTCGTCAAGGCCTCGACTGTTGACGGGCCAACGTCGAGCCTGGAGGTGAGAGTCTTCGTTGAGCCGCCGGATGAGGGCGCCAACGGCGGCCCTCCGCGTCTATCTGCTCCCCGCCCCGGCTTGCCTTTCAGTGAGTTTCTTTTTCCAGGCGTTTAAATTTTTTTTTTAGACACATGTCGATTGCTCGAACTTCCTCAAGTCGAATACCTCTTTACGTCTAATTTTTTTTTTCAAGTCCTTGTCTGGATTCCCTTAAGAAACCTTGCATTGAAAACCTCCCTTACTCAAAGGTTTTCCTCATAAAACCTTTATTACTCGAATTTTCTGGAGCTCTTTTGGCTGTTATCTTATAGATGCAGAAAGAGAAACGCAGTAAAAAATGTAGCGATGTGTTTTGAAAATAAGTGAAAGACTAATTGAGCAAATGACCCCTTGCCTCCATCAAGTTCAGCATCCTATCATCAACTCATTTAAGAAGCAATTCATGGCCCAGAATATCGCCGATTAGAATTTCCTGCATTTCTTCTCTCTTTCCCCAACAAAAATGCTTGTTTCCCGAACTCGAATTTATTTGCTGGTACGTTAAAGTTCGACCTAAAGAGTTTTGACTATACTGCAGTCCCTTCTCGAAAAATTCCCTTGCCGGACATCGAAATGTACGATTATGCGACTACTGTATTTACGGGGACGTGAAAAGCGGAATGCGCTGCATTCTTCAAGTGCGCCCCTCGTGAACATGATCATTAAATCGAGCCCAAGTAAATATTTTCGTACTTGCCGACTATAGTTGTTTTGCGCTGCAAAACGCTGGGTTTTTATATACAGTATTGTAATACTTATGCAGCAGATGTTCGAGCAAGTTCGAACGTTTTCTTGAAGATGCGTAGGGCAAATTTAGAGTTCTTCGCGCACAATTCAATTACCGTCGAAGTAATTGGTCGTCGTTCGAATTCCTTCGTGGAATGAAGGAATGAGAATAATTGACGCGTTTGCTCCGGTGAAATTAGTTTTTCTGGAAGACTCTGGGCATACCTCATATTTTTCCAGCTTGACATTCATCATTTTTGATATCCAGATATGTAGGTCTACTTTTTATTTAATTTTCCCATTTCGTCGGTTCTTCTTGTGCTAGATGGCTATTGAGTTGCGTTCGCTTTAGCCACTGAAGATAATCTTGGCAACTTTTTTTCAGACGCTCAGCATTTTCAGCAGGACTGAATTCGTGAAATAAATTTTGAAAGGTCATCAGTGAACTCACGCAAAACTCTCTCAGTAGAAAGAAATTGGTGCAAGTCATTTTCTTGAATTTTTCTTCATGTTTTCATGCTACAGTATCGTATCAGGACAGGTGACTGAAATTTTCTGCGAATAATTAGAAATAAACCTTCATCTTTAACTGATTATCGCAATACAGTACAGTATTTGTATTCTAAGCCAGTCTTACGATATATTTTTTCTTTTTGCACCATAGATAATATAGATAAAAAACATGTATATATTTCGGGCATTAAAGAAAATTATATTCAAAATTTACAATTTTTAATTTTATACTACTGCTTTTATAGATTTTATGCTACTAAACACGCGCTTCTTTTACTGATTCTGACAGTCCTACCAAACTGTATGGAAATTTGAAAGGCAATAAATTCCGTTCACTAGCTTGCTTCTCATCGTTATTCATCATTTAGTGCAGTCCCATTTCCCCAAACTTATAGTTCATGAGTTAACGCGGTTAAGCCCTACTTAAATACTGTACAAAAATTGCCCGGTGATATTGACAGAAATAGGTTGCGGACTGTTCTCGGAAAAAATAATTTATTATCTCTATAATGGAGGGAAGTTACTGCATGTCTTCACCTCCGCATAAATAAAATTTCGTGGTCCTTTTGTTGCCTCTAAATTACTTTAAAGGACTTGAGCATTCGGATCGAATGATAACTTGCTGACGAATCCTAGTCTGTCTCCTTTTCTTCAGAATATGCCATAAACTGCGTCGTATTCTAATCTTCAGAGCGAACCGAAAATTGCCTCCAATTTCATTGTGAAGACAAAAACACTGCGTTGCATTTTGAAACTGGTAGTAAATTCACACTGCATTTTTCTTTTACGCTAAAATAAGCTATTATTTCAGACGTGAGCAATTATTAATAGACCCACGAAAACGGGTGGATATATGCTCATAATTTCCAAGAAATTTCCGGGAAATGTTCCTTTTCTTTTTCTTATGCCCAGAGGAGTGAGTTTTCATTTTTACAGCGCTTCGGCTAGCTTTGTGAAAATTTGAAATTGTTGCTGATAGCTTCCTGAATTTCGCGAGTATTTGTAGGAGAACATAACGAAGTCTTACCAACTCCTTTTTCACGCGCAAAAAATTCGTTGTTCATATGATGCCAGGCTTTCACTGTCTTTTTCATTGATTAATCTGCTTCCAGTAATTTTTTTCTTCAAATTTTACGTTCCAAACTTCCTGAAATTCATGCATGGTTTTGGGTCATAGTATAGTTAATCTCGCAAGTTACTTACCTATTCTCGGAACGAGAGGAAGATGTCGGATGCCATCAAATATTCTCTGTTACTTCCGATGATGCTTTTAAATTCGGAGATTTTCGTGTTCGGATTGCGTGACAAGTTCCTCTTTTAATCCTTTGTCATATTATTTGGATTAACGCGCTTCAAAAATGTCAGTATACTTATTCGTTAGTGAGGTCAATCGTGAGATTTCTTCCATCAGTTTGATAAAAATTTCAGTCTGCGATCATCCGTAATACTGTTTTTAATTTTCCGGACAATTGTCATGGGATGATTTTTGTTAGTAAGGAAATCGTGGCCTAATAAATAAATGTCTGCGGGTCGCTATATGAAGTCCCAGCATGGCACGACGTTTTGGGTCAATCCTGGCTTTATAATTCAGCGATAGTTCGCGTCCATTTTGTGAAACCAACGTTTTACTTCATAATTTCCAGCAACAAAAGAAAGAAGTATCTGGGGAAATGAACAGTGTCGACACGACGGACGAAAGCAGCCGCGGTGAAAGCAGCATCGTGACGTCTCCCAGCGGGCTGATGCACTGGCACCGCGCCCTGTCGAACCGTTATGAATCGACGGGTCCAGGCGAGGAATCCGCGCCAGTGAGAGACTCTGTTCATTTATTTAAAATTATTTTAATGATTTTTGACGACGTCGGATCAATTTGATCTTGATTTGTCATTGTCACATTGCCGTCATTTAATATTTATATATATATATTTTTTTTTCGTACAGGCGTTGACCGAACAAAGTAAATGGGAATTCCCTAGGCATCATCTTCGCATTCTGGGGATTCTTGGAGAAGGCTGCTTTGGTCAAGTGTGGAAGTGCGAAGCCCTTAACGTTGGAGGTAGAAGACATTTTTGAAATCTGTGTTAGACTTTAGAGCTATATACCGTGTTTTTACCCGAGTACAGTATAAGACATTTTCTGAGAAAGTGGTCTCAAAATAACCTGTTTGCTCCGCAAAATTAATGTTTTCTTATGGTCGCTGGGTCCATCAATAAAGGTTGAAATTTCTGGTGTACAGGTATTTTGTTTTAACAAATATTATACAGGATATGCCACTTTTTGAAGAAGATATAGTAATATGCTTTCGAATAATCTGAGAGTGTCTAATTATATATGTCACAAGGAAACGAACTTGTAAACTGGAAATGCACTGTATTTTTCTATCATGCTTGCTTTTAATCTAGCGCTCCGTTTTATCAGCTCGTGCTGCGAAATTTAAAATTCTCTATTAGATTTTTCTTCGCTTTCCCCGGCTTCGTGTTCTGTGCATGCTTGATAAATTTGACTGATGTATGCGCAGATGTCGAAGGTACGACAACGGTGGCTGTGAAGACCCTGAAAGAAAACGCTGGAGAACGAGAAAAGCGCGATTTATTGTCGGAACTAGAAGTGATGAAAATGCTCACCCCGCACCCGAACATCGTTACTCTCCTCGGCTGCTGTACAATTAAAGGCAAGTCAATCAAAAGCCTGCAATCAACATTATCAACTTAATTGGGATATGACGAAGAATATTTTCCTTTGCAGAACCGGTGTTCGTGATTCTCGAGTACGTTCAACACGGAAAACTGCAGAGTTATCTGCGAGCGAGCAGAGCTGAGCATTATTATGGAAATCTGCACGGGAAGTCTTCGCATCTCACTTCACGGGATCTCACCTCTTTCGCTTTCCAAGTCTCAAAGGGAATGGATTACCTGACTTCTAAAGGCGTTAGTAATTTGCACCATCGTATAAAATAATAAGCTCTCTATGGAAATCAGAGACACCAGCATTTTTACATTCTTCATATAATTCCCATTTTTGTATTTTAGTCTCGTGTTTTGAGGGAACGCAGCATCCTGATTTTCTTCAAATGTAATAAGGGAGTAATGCATGCAATGGTGGTTGATTTTCCCTGGCTGAATCGAGAAAAGATCGGTTTCTTCAATACTGTAATCCAGGTGTTTTTTTTTGTTTAGAGGCTGCATATACCGGTGAGAATTTGAGGTCTGAAAATCATTCATCCACGTTTTTTTTTATCGTTCAGATAATTCACCGCGATTTGGCGGCAAGGAACGTGCTTGTCGGGGAGAAGAACATTTGCAAGGTTGCCGATTTTGGCTTTGCACGAGATTTAGTTGGCAATGGAGTCTACGAAAGGAAGAGCGAGGGACGATTGCCGATCCGGTGGATGGCGCCGGAGTCTCTGTATGACAACATTTTCACTGCCAAAACTGACGTGTGGAGTTTCGGTGTCCTCATGTGGGAGATAGTCACTCTTGGTGTGTAGACGATGCGAAATTTTTTATAGTTTAAACCGCGTTCTGAGATGTACATTTCGCTTCTTATGGGAAAATATTCAAGAAACTGCACTTACGCCGCTACAGACGCCGTGATTTTTTTTCGGCTGTCACATAGATGTCGCGTGAAGCATGTTGTACTCGTAAAATTTGTTTTGGGCACATCGACTTCGCGTGCGTCCGTTTGATATAAGTTCTCAATCTGAGATTAAGGTCCTTCATTGCATTTCAACAATTCAGAAGGTGCTTTGAAATACAGTAGCTGTAAATCTTCTTTTGCCTCGTTACTTGCTGGGACGTGGCCAGTTATATTTTCTCAGTGAGGCTTAGCACGATTCAGATTAACATCTATGATCATCACTCCTTGTTCTTGCGTTTGTTTCATTGGGATAAGAGAGTTTGAAGCAGTTTTTCTATTTTCCCTCAGGTTCAACGCCATATCCGGGAATGGCAGCCGGAGACGTAATGCGGAAAGTGAGAGATGGTTACAGGCTGGAAAAGCCAGATCACTGTCGCCGAGAAATTTACAATATCATGTACTACTGCTGGGACCGGGACCCGAAAGAAAGGCCCAATTTCAGCGAGTTGACCCAGTTGCTCGACCAACTCCTGATGTCAGAGACTGATTACATCGAGTTGGATCGCTTCCCAGATCACGCTTACTACAACATCATCTCAAACATGAGTGGAGAGAAACTGTGAATGTCCGGGGAATGAGTTGATTTTTTTTATCGTTCTCGCTGAGTATTTGACTGTAATTCGGCGATCGGTCACATTTCCGCATTAGCTGTTAATATTGCTTCATGCAGAAGCACATAAGACAACGGGTCCAGCGGTGCGGTGGAAAATAAGTCAATCGTTTTACTCTCCATCAAGGAACTCGATGGCCTCACACACCTGTGCTTTCTTGGTTAGTGTCATGCTTCTTCGTGAAGCAGAATTTTCAGCTAATGCCGAAGTTTGACAGCACTTTATCAGTTTAGTGAATCTCCATGAAGGACCGTGATTCGTTCGCATCCCATAGGCTTGGTTGCTGCGAAAAACTGTGATAATATCCCGCATACTTGAGAAACCTTGATTGAATGAAGGTTCATGGGTCGTTCGGGTCACTGAGAGGTACGTCAGAAGAAGGTGTATACACAATGCATGCTGGTGACTGATGCCTTATCAGATGTTGAGCTGGTTCTAGCCCCAGAAGCCAACAGGAACTTTTTTCTTTTTCTAGATTATGGCCTCTTTCTTTTTTTTGCTGTTGAATGCGTGAAACGCGAACTGCGGTTATAATGCAGTGATTGTTTTGCGAACGTGGTCTAGCGTTTTCTTAGAGCATGCGTCATCGGAATTTCATAATGCAAATGGATAACTGCTGTGAATGTACTGTATTATACATGTACAGTACTGCCATCTATATTTTTCACGTAGTCTGCAAAAATGTGAAAATTACGCTGAAGGAAGATGATAATATATTTTGATGAAATATGTCGGATCACGCGGATACAGATAAGAATCCCACAAAATATTTGCAGTTTTTTCCATAAACGTTTTCTTATTGAAAATTAATGATTATAGTTGCTTCATTGCCATGACGAGCAACGTTTATTACGATCATCATCAGAGTCTTCTTCTTGAGAATTTTTTGTGCTCCTGAGTCCGGGACAAGTGATACAAGCGTATTTCAAGGTGTGAAAAGCCTTTCGAAAATATTGAACGAGCTTTTTAAAGCTAGAGGAACTCGTCTAATAATACTCATTTGAGTGAATGTAATAACTAGTAAAGCCAGGTCACTAACTGAAGGTAAACATGTCTTTAGCATTATGGATTTTTTATGATCTTTATTGCCAACTAATTCATCACATTTATTAGAATACTAATAACCCAGAGGTACAAAATGTAATTTCAGGACATCCGCGCGTGGCTGGTCCGCAGGAAAAATCTATACAGAATACAATGACAATAAGTTTATAATACAGCATATCATCCATAAGTTGCAGTTAAGTATGCCTGCGTAATGGGAAGTAAGAGTGCTCAAGGTTTGTTATTCTCTCGATCCCTGAAGCACATGATGCATCAGTACACTCTTCATCCCAAAATTGAAGATGGATTGGTGATTTCTATATAGAGAAATCAACATTTTCTCGAGGAGACCTCAGGCGCAAAAAATTAATCTTGAAATAATTAAAATGCTGTCCAAGTTACCCCGAGTTCATAAATCGATCAGAATTTTGAAACGCGTGCTGCTCATGATCTTCCAAAACGCACGCATCAGTATAAATACTGTACTGCACTGTATTTCGTGAGCTCTGAGCCTTCCTCTGGATTGAAGCTCAGCCAAAATCATCGGATTTTTCATAAAAACGTGAACTAACACCAGTTTAGAATTGTTAATGCAAATATAATTTTTATTCAAAATTAACCTTTTTATTCAAAATAGTTTTGGAGCAATAAGCGCAACTTTTATGATACATTTTTGAGAAAGTTTCTCAAAACTTAGATGTGCATCCGTTCTGAAAATCGGTGCGAGCTTGTAAAATCACTTAACACAAAAATTTACCTGGCGGTATCAGACATAGTATATGGTGATCGACTCTATTTTGACAGCAAAATAATCACGAAAATAATAATTTCGGAAATTCAGGAACATGACAACTGAAGGTGCACAACACGCGTAACCTAAATAGGTTTCAGAGCAGGAACACAGAGCCTTGGGAGGACAGGAAGCATGACGAACTATGGAGGCTCAATTGACGCTTGTCCTCGTATAAAATGTGTCCACAGGACAGTTTACTCTCTCTTCAACTCTCATGACGTGGATTGGTTCGCATCGGTCTTTCATGATTTAGCTTGCTTGAAGATCATTTTTGGTGGATTCTGCGTACGATGAGAAACCAAACCTTCGCAAATGATGCCAAATCTCCAGTTTCATGTGGAAAAACCGTGCTGTCGATTTATCATCTGGGATGACAGCTGGAAGCTGAAAGATAACCCTGCAAATAACCTGAACACCATCGGATGCTGTTTCCTCGCACCTTACACGAGAAAACAGCAGACTTGAAATAAGTTCACTGAAATTAAGTTAGAATTTTCTCAATTTTTGCACTCAATAAACAGAATTGACGCTGAGGAGAGTTCACCATGAGTACAGGTGGGACTTCAGAGATTCAGAGATACAGGTGCTACCCCACAATTCGACCCTAATGTCCATTGCTGGACTAGGGTCAAATTGCAAGACAAAATCAAATGAATTGTTCTCTACATCGCATTTGATGTTTTGTATCTTTCTGCAGGTTGAATTGCGGACAGAGGTTGAATTATGGGAGGCCAAATTGCAAGGTACAACCTGTAATGATATGAGAAAATTTTCAAATACACGTAGGAACTGCTGTTGTTGACCAGTCATTCTAGACTTCGAGAGGCACATTATATTTTGCAATAAAATAACGCGCTCTCTTTGTCGACCATCAAACAAACCCTACTTTACAGTACATTACTGTACTTCATTGTTCCAAACCCGTGAGTACTATTGTCAGTACAGTATTCAGATTATAGGCGGTAGCCCGGTTATATGTAACTGCGTTTTATATAACTGAATTTGAATCTCAAATATTCACTGATCATTGAACTTGTACGGCGGACTGGTTGAAATAATGAGCACTTTTATCAGCTTCCCCTTCCCCTCCTCACGAGAACTCACACTGGGCATGATGGCTGCCTACTACGGGATCAGGGCCTGCAGTTGTGTCGGGTATTCTGTTCGGAGAGGTTGTTCCCGGTGGAGATGAGGGTCCCGAGCACTGTTCGAATGTTATGTAGTGCGTGTCGAGTGATGTGGAGATGCTATGCCTACCTCCTGCTATGAACAATCCACTGAAGGAGTGTACTATTCAGTTGTTTGTATCGGCTTGGGAGTCGCTACTGTTGGCAAATCGAAATTTATAATTATCAACTCTGTATTCGCGCCCAAGTGATTTCAACTTCCTAAATATTGCCTTTGGAAGCATGAAGCTTGCTTGCGCAGAAATACGTGAAATTTATCATCAACTGTGAAACTTTTGTTGGAGCGTTTAACACTCTCGGACTTCGTTATAATCGTTGTGTATGGTGGTTCTTTGATAGGATCTTATACGTGTTTCGCTACAACAAGAACGAAACAGGTGGTGTGATGGTTATCAGCCCGTTTTCCAAATTGTCCTATTGTTTTTGTGAACACTTTGAACCCCCTGAAAACCGGCATTAGTAAATAACCATCTAGCGAAAATAGCGTTTGAGCATTCATTTGTTCTGTCGATGAGGCCGTTTTGTCTGAAATTAGTGAGTGGATCACGATGATAATCCCGGATANGCCCACGTTCTACAAATCAAGGGTCTGGCCACCGTAACCAACGAGGACCGGACGCGGGTTAGTACAATGTTCTGTTCTCAAGGAACGTCTAGGAATGCTTCGGGATCTTATTTTATGTGCTATCAAGTAACAATCGCTGTGGGAAATCTGTGTTTCCACGTTGTGGTTAGTTTTCATTATTTCCTTGCGATACGAGAACCCTTTCATCCAAATAAGTTTACTGTAACTGACCCACGCCCCCTATTCCGTAAGTGCATTTAAATCCGTTTAACCAAGCTCTGATTAACGATGCCAGTATTTCGACGCACTGAGAAGAAACAAAGCAACGTGGTTATCTTAAGCCGCTTATTTTTAGATGATTGCCTATTCATCCGTCCTGACACTCTTGTGAATTTGTGGAAAAGTCACCGGTCTAGGAATAAGTTATGCAGTTTTTGCTTTGTTTTAGTGCAGATTTTGATTATGTAAGATTTTCTAGCTGTGTTAATATTGACTATCGGAGAAAAAGAAACCGGTCATCCGCGATGAATGGATTTCTATTATATTGCATTTTCATGTTTCGGTGAGAAAACGATTTCGCTCAATCACACGAACCTACTAAAGCATGAACTTGTACCCTACCAAAAATCTCCTAACCTATCAATTAACTTGTTTCCAACTAGCTGTAACAATCTACGGTATCTTAAAATCCCGGTCTCATATATTCTAGCTTTCGTTGAGTAAATGTGGGCTTATGCGAATGAAGGAAAGAACAGTGCAAGGAGGATCTTGAAGAGAAAATGAAAACTCTCAGCGAATTTTTCACGTTGCCTAATTTATAGCCTAGGACGTATTCTTGATCCTCGGAATTCTCGAAAGCTAATTTTTAGGATCTCGTGCATTCGTTTGGCCGGGAGTTGGTGGAACGACGTAGAAGTGTAAATTTTTCCGCTGGATGTTAATAGCAAAGTTTTTTCTACCTTCTTGCCGTGCGAAATGAATGCCGAAATTCAGCTGAAGTTAGTCATTTTTCTGAATGCATATCTTTTAATCACCTCGTTGCTCATCTCGGCTGCTAACTAACACAGAATGCACTCCAGAGGTAAACACTGTACTGTACTGTAATTTATTGTTAAGAATCTTTTTCTTCCGAAGAAGTCTGGAGTACGTGTAATCTAGTCTCGCTAAACTAAATCTGCTTGCGTAATGTTCCGTGTGCGGAATTTTATAGTAGAGGAAGTTTAGTTTCGCGGATCCCCTTTAAGAAATATTTCTTGAAAGGAGCCCGTTTACGGGATACATTCACATGATGTAATACTGGTAGACTCTCTCTGCAACGATTTTATCTACAAAAATGTTCTCTGTGTACCGAATTTTGTTGTGTTCCCATAGGTGCCTCTATCCATACTATAGAGGTTCTCAACAACGCATTTTTTTATGGTCCCGTGATTCTCGTTGTAGAGAGTCCACCCGTATTCGGCATGGATTCTGTTAACTTGATTAGCAGATTTAGTAGTCCTAGCATGGTTTTGTATATCGGCATTCAATTCCATTCTCGGTAGGGCCCCTGGAAAGTTTA
>CAJPEX010001740.1:0-50587 GCA_905338405.1 Notodromas monacha
TGACGTCCTCAACAACCAGGCACAAACGTTACTGGAAACTTGTGCTGATTCGAGAATCTCGAATGCCGTTACTCAGCTAACCACAAAATACAACACGCTTCTTTCTATGGCTAAAGAAGTCATGCGAAGGTTGGAAATGCATTATCAGGTTCGTCAACTCAGCCGCATATGATCACTGTGATTTAAAAAAAAAAATGCCGAAATATTTTTTCTGAATTTTCAAATTTCCTGTTATTCTGACGAAAGTTTCAAACTTCGTGAAGTGGGATGTTTGTGAGGGGATGCGTTTTTTAAACGATTTTTCCTTGATTTTTGTAGGAGCACCAGCAACACCAAGCAATGTTTTCGGAGTGCGAAGAATGGCTGGAAGCTGCCCAGGATAAGCTAAAATCTGCTCAAACACCTCCTGCTTCTGAAACTGACGTCTTGATAAGTGATTCTGAACTCCAGGATCGTTTGGGAATTCTGCAGGAGCTCAAAGATTCCATGGAACAAGGCCAGCACAAACTCCGGTAAAATTAAAAAATATCGGGGTTATCGTGAGGAGTTCAACGCAATTTTATAACTTCCCTAGGTATGTTTTGGAGCTTAAAGAACGAGTGATCATCAACACCAAAGAAAAAGGGGCGAACAAAATCATAGAAGGGACTGAGGGCCTCAAAACCGAGTTCGATAAGCTTTTCATGGACATGCAAGAAGCTCGACAAAACATCAATTCAAGACTTGGTCAACTGCAAGAAAAAGCCAAGGTATTTCATTTTTTCGATTGAAGGATGATTCATTCTCCATGCATTTTTCTTTGAGTTTTTGTATACGTGGCACCTGAACAAAAAAAGCAGAGAAAACCAGGAAGAGAAAACGTCCCAAGACATTTATCATGTTCAGAAAATCAATATGTACTGTACATACGTCATTGCTGTTTTCCATAACTTGAAAGAAAATCAAGAAGGTGTATGTTCACAGACTTCGAAAGCAATTGCCGTTACCGGAAAAGCAAAAACGAGCAATCAGGCTTCACCAGTTACCATTTTTTTTCTGTGTGAAACATCGTTTGAAATTATTGAATATGTGTGTTAGGTGTTCGAGTCTTCTTTTCTATGCTTACCTAATGTGATCCGAAATGGGAAATTTTTGAAAGTTTCGTGTCATCCAAAAAATCTCAATTTGCATTGATTAGGATGCTGAATAATGAATGCGAAAGCCTTTTTACTAAAAAAATAAATTGTGAAATAACTCTCCCTGGATTTTTTGAGAACTTTCTCATTGATACGTAGAAGGTAACCGAAAAAAATGCTCTACATATCCACATAAATTTTATCGTAGAGGAGCTATTGATTTGAGTTTATTTAATTTTTCTTGGCGATGCAAAAAAATTTGAAAGCAGAATTTCATCGTTGATAACATTTTTGTTGACTGTCAGTTTTTGGACGTATTTTCGAAAAATTCCCCTGAGAATTTGGTGGCAAAGGGTATCGTCAAATTAGCCATGGGCTGTGTTGATGGAAGTATTAGTTCCATCTCCGAGAAAATCATGATATCCTTTTTCAATCATTGCGATGCGAAGTGATGATGGCAAAGATTCGGCTGACGAAGAGCTAAAGGCCTGCGTGCAAAAGCACGATGACATCAAGAGTGTCATAAACAGCCAGATTGAGGTGAGTTCATCACAATCAGACGATAAGGCTCGGTGCTTCATATTTATTATTATTATTATTTTAAATGAAACCATATTAGGTGCTCGAAGGGGAAGTGAAAAATCATGAAGCGTATTGGGCAGCGTGCTCAGAAGCTTGTGATTGGTTGCGGAAAGCTCGAGTTGACATTCAACAAGCTGGCGATTGCCATGGGCCTAAAGCCTCTGCCGAAGAACGCAAGGAAAAAGTCAACGAGATTTCAGTTTCTCTCCCTGAAGGTACTAATAAATCTTGGAGGAGGAGTCAAAGTTATTTTCAATAATTGTTTGCAGAATTAGTTCCTATACTGTATTCATGTATTCAACATGTACATTGATGTATTTTTTCAAGGTGAGAAACTGGTAAAAGCTGCTGCAGAACGCAGTGCCCCGGTCATGATGTCCAGCAATGACGAAGGGGTCGAAAGTATCAAAAGTGAAGTTGAGCACTTGAAGCATGAATGGGACTCTATCTACAATATGGTGGACGATGCCAAACGAAATCTCAGCAAGTGCTTGCAAGCCTGGAGTGACTTTGACAAGTCCTACTCGGCTTGCGAAGGCTGGTTGAAGACTCTTAGGTCCGACCTCGAAAAAGCTGGACTGGGTTTCGTCACCTTGGATGAGCCTTTACCTCGTCCTGCGCATCATGATATTGTTTGTAAAGCGAAGGTATGTTCTATAAAACTTCATGTACCGTCAACCCATCAGCTTCAAATGCATATTTTAAATTACAGTACTGTACTACGTTTTTCTGACAGTTTCATTGGTAACAATAACGAAAATAAAAAAGCTAGATTATCCGTAGAGGACACTGTTTTCTTGTAGCCATTTTATTTGACAATTCTGTGAACTGTGACGATGCGAAATCTTGATTACTTGTGATGACTGACGATTCAGATTCTTTACAAAATGCCGATCAGAGGAGCCAAGAAATAGCTGTTGAATCTGTGAAAATCCATTTGATTATGTGAATTGTACGATTGAATGTTTTAAAGAGGATCAGACCATAGCATACATGGAACAACTCAGAATCCTTGGTTGAAATATTCACCATCATTCAATTTTCCGTCAATTTCCTCCGTAAATAATAGTTTTTGAGACGCACATTTGTGGACTTGTTTCAGTTTAATCTCTATACACGCTTTTACAGTATGCCTCTTTCTGGTTTAAAAATATGCTTTTTCTCCGCAGGAATTCTTGGAAGAAATTCAGTTGAAGAAAGGGACCGTGGAAGAGCTGAGTGACAAGTGTGAGATTCTCATGGAATATTCAGCACAAAATTACGTCAGGGACCAAACTGTGCAACTCCAAGGACAGTTCACCCAATTGCTATCAAAACTTCAGGTAACTTTCATCGAACATTTTTTCGTGAAATTTTTCAGAAGTGGTTCAGAGGATAAATTCATAATGCGAAATTAAATACCTTTTTATTACAGAGTCAAGTTAGCAAAGCTGAGAAGCAATTGAGCGACGTTAATGAGTACAATCGGTCTAAACAAGATATGGAAAAGTGGTTGGATCGAGCGAAAGGAACCGTTGATGATTGCTCGTCGTGTGTTGGATCTGAAGCTGATGTCCAAGACCGACTCGAAACTTTGAGGGTGGGTGAAAAAATATAGAATTTTCTGGCGTTTTTTACAGCTTGCAATGTGCAATCTTTTCCAGATTTTATCAACTAAGTTGACCGAAGGACAGTATCTCCTGAATAACGTTTTGGAGACTCTGAACAGAGCGTCAATGGCGGCAAGTCCGCAGTCGGAAGCCTTAATGAAGCAAGAAGTTGAAGAGCTGCGAAGTTCACTGGATCATGTCAAGAAATCAGTTCCGGATGCAATTGCCTCCCTAAAGGTTAATTTTGTCTTACATTCTCCAAAGAAAAGAGAACAGTCTCGAAAACAGTTGAATATTATTTATTAATCGATTTATTTATTATTCCCCTTAGGCTTGTGTTTCAAAATGGGAAGATTTCAAAGAAACCTGTGCTCAATTAGAGGATTGGCTTGATACAGTGAGAGCGCGTGCCGAAGAAAACCCGGATTCCGAGGGCGAAATTTCCATGATCAGAACCCTATCAGACAGATTCAAGGTAATCGCGTAAAATTTCAGGCGTCCGAATACCGCGGAACTTACGGAAATGCATTGATCAACAGGCTGTTCAGTTGGAAATGAAAGAAAAAGAAAGCGAGATGAAGGCCACAGAAACTTTGGGCGAAGAATTGAGCCTTCAAAGCCACAACAACTCGTTGCTCTTGAGAATCAGGCACATTCAGGAAGAAGCACACTGCTTGTCTGACCTCTGTGACAAGAAAATATTGAAGTTGGAACAAGAGATGGCCGTTAGTATTGTGAATTTTAGTTCCCTTCGCTCTCTAGCAGATTTTCGATTTCTTTAATATTGGGCAGATGTCGCCTGAATAGCTGACCTAACTTGTATGTTACATCCAACGAAATAAAAAACGGACTATACACGTACATGTAACAGCGATGAAACGTGTAGAATCATGGACGTAGGGTCAGGCGATCAGTTTCGCAAAACTTTGAAGCATAACATCATGTTTTTCTCAAATAGGATTATTCCGAGTATCATCAAGCTTTGCAAGACACGGAAAAATGGCTATTGCAAACGTCCTTCCAACTTATGGCTCATAATTCGTTGTACGTGTCGTCGAAAGATCAAGTTGAGGAGCTGCTGGATCAGCACAAGGTAATATCAAACCTTCGTTTTTTTGTTTAGTGTCGAATCTAATTTGGATGGGGAATGCAATGTTGTGATATTTTGTAGATCCTCGTGAAAGATATGGAAATGTACGAAGCAACATTAGACGAGGTAGCTGAGAAAGGGAAGAAACCGATTGCGCGATATTCCTCGAAAGTTTTCGGTTTGGAAAGCTCTTTCAACGCACAAATGAGCAACCTTCGCGAAAGCTACGCGAGTTTGCTTGAAACTGCTCACCAAATCAAGGTGAGTTAGAAATGAAATTTCTCGAATTTCAGTGCAACTCATCTTAAAACCCTGATTTATAGAATCGATTGGAAGACTCGATGCAGAAGTATGAAGAATACGATATGGTGGTGGAGTCCATTGCTAAGAATTTGAACTCATGGGAGCCGGATATTCGTCAGGCATCCTGTTATTCTGCCGAGTCGCTGCTGGAGGCCCAGACTCATTTGGAAACCCTGAGGGTAAAAACTCTTGCCTTTTCGAACATTTGCTGCTCACTTTTATGTGCATTTGATCTCCAAGATTTTGTAATTCCTGGAAAATGAGGCCAACGTCTATCGCTGATGTCTTGCTTGCAGGCCTAAAAGGTAAAATTATAGAGGTGAATGAATGCCGGAATTTTTAAGGTTCCAATTAGGACTTATAGGTAAAACTCTCGCAGAAGTTGGCGGTGAATATGGCAGTAAGATTGAAAAAGAAATGCCTCAAGCAAAACATAAGCGAAGATATATTGAATATACTGTATATCTTCCTATATATTTCATCACAGAGCAGCCAATTTGTTATTGAAGTTAATGTTGCAGCAGTAATGCTTATGCGCTCAGAGGAGGAATTAAAAAGTGTATCTGTCTGCACAAAGAGCTCAGCAGCGGGTGAAACACTATAAATGACTCATTGTAGAATCAAAATGAAAGGGGTGTAGTGTCATCAGTGATATCAATTTTAGCCGAAGCAACGCATGGGTGTGATCGCCTCTGGATGACAATTTTTTTGCCTGGATTGTCTTTATGCCTTAGTTGAGACTTTCGAGAGTGACTGTGTATTCGGACACAGTTCAGCGCTCCTAAATTTATTGATCTTTGTTTCAACGGATTTTTTTGGAAGTGTATTTTCAGAACTTGAAAATTCTTTCATTTTTCTAGAATTGCCACAACAAATTACAGGCCGAAAAATGGCGATTGGAAGCCGCGGTTCAAGCGTGTGAAGCAGCTACTGCATCTGTGAGTCGACCAGCGAGTCCTAGGGATGCCATGCCAATGCCGATTCCTGAGCAAGAACTTCTAGTTCGAGCTACACTCGAAGAGTTCATCGATTCGGTAATTTTAACTTGATGAAAATTGCACGAAAATGTTTTTCATTGACGTCAATTTTTCGTTTTATTTAGATCCAGACGAGTATTACGCAACTGCATGGTACATTGAACGAATTGGAAGGTTTTCTGCAAATGAAGGAAGACTTGAGAAATTGGATCAGCAATGCTGAGGCGAGTGTTCTGGAGTGGAAGTCCAAGCCAGCGCGGCTTCGTTCTGAAATCGCTCAAGCTGAGATTACGAAAATCACGGATTTAAAGGTGAGGCGATGACAAGCCGTTGAGAAGGTCTCCAGGGGTATTTTTCCTATGACTGAAAGATATGTTAATTTTTTTTCAACGGAAACATCAAATTTCTCCAGAAGCTCCTTTTGTTTTTCAAGCAATCATTTTTCGGAGTTTATCCCCCTTTAATCTTGAAACGCCAAAGTTGGAAGCATAGTGGCTTATGCGTTCAAAATTCTAGGAATAAAGATAAAATTTAAAATGTTGCCTCAGATAGCTGCTGTTGAATTTATTGCAGCACCCTCCTAACTTCTTGAAAATACCCCCGTGTTCTCTTCTACAATTTTAAAAATCATTGATTTTCTATTCGATGGGACCTGCTGGGATTTTTTAAATGCATACGTCATTTACATTATTGTGATCATATTTGCAGGATGTTTTGCTTGAAAAGCAAGGTCAGTTGGATGACCTGGAAATCAAACTATCCATGAGCGCCCCGAATGAGGCTGACACCGGGCTTCGACCGTATTTAGACAAGTTGAATTATGACGTAAGACGTTATTACTTCATTCAATATCTCTTTTCATATGCACCTTGTCCCGTTCATAATTTATCTTTTAGATTTCCGTTTTATTGGATGCTCGAATGAGGATCCAGGGCATCGCGGACATGTACCGACAGGCCTTGAAACAAGCTCAAATCGATGCTGAGAAACTCATGAGTGCCATTGACGCGTCTGACAATCAAAAGGATTCCGCCGAAAAAGTGAAGCAAATCAAGGTAATCAGTCGTTCACGGGTTTTTATTATTCATCCATTTTCTTGTCATATCTTTCAAGTTATCTTATTCTGCCCTTCTTTACGTTCAGGAAGTTTCAAAATTATTGGAAGAGCAAAACGGTCGCGTGGAGCAGCTCAAAGCGCAGGCTACTTTGCTTATGCAAGAAGTTTGTAACACAGATCACGAAATTATCGAAGACCATCTCAAACTTTTGGACCGAAAACTCGGAGATTTGTCAAAGAAGATCAGCAGGCGTGTGCAAGTTGCGGAAATGGCGCGAAAAAGCTACTCAGATACCGCCAAAGAAGCAGAGTCTCTCAAGAAATGGCTCGATGGCGCCAAACATGCGATAGATGAGGACAATTTCGTTAGCTGGAAGTCAGGACCGACTCAGTCTAAAGTTACTGAACGGGAGGTGAGGCATTATCTTGTTCATGTCCCAATTAAATGTTTCTTTCGTGATTTCTGAACTTATGAAGGCTGACGCAAGAAAAATAAATAAATGCACAGTATAAGGAAACGGCATTACCGGTATTTGCAGGTTCTACAAAGGTCCCTGTTCAAGATTGTCTTTTCGATCGTTATTTTTTAATAATTCTTGGCTTTTGAGCATGCAGGAACTAAACTTTTACAAAATCGGGTGCCTCTAAAACACGGTTTTCATTTACAAATCTTACCGATTTTCGCCCATCTTGTGGAGAACTTTCGTGCCCATCAATATTTTTTTCCCTTATTTTGTTGCATGGCAAAAAAAATAAAAAATTGCAGAGGTTGCTGAAGGAATGTGAGTCGAAATCGTCAGCCATTGCCTCCATCGAAAAACAAATGAGCTCGATGGGTTCCGAATGGCAACAGCATGAAAAAGACGCATTATCCACTTCTCTCGGGGATATTCGAGCAGCCAGAGCAGAATTCCTGGACATATTGAAGAATTCCGTGATGTCACTGAACGCTGGTGTCCAGGAAAGATTGAGGTATGAATAACTCCACAGAAACCCGTGAACAGAGTTTGAAAAACGAGAACGATTTGTTTTCAGCTTCGAAAGAAAATTGGAAGATGCTGAAGTTTGGATCAAGAGTCACGCCCAAAGCTCTCTTGATGAAGGTCCTCCATATCCCCTTGCTTCCATCGACCTTGAAGCTAAAATCATACACCTTCAAGTGAGATTCGTCTTTTGTAGCATTTGTTCATCGTTTAAAAAAAAAAAATTCCTTTTTCAAGGAATTTCACTCGAGTTACAAAGCGTTTTGCGACACTAGAATCGCCGAGATCAAGAAAGAAGGGGAAAACTTGGCCAAGATGAGTGATCCTGCTGATAATGTTGAACTCGATTCCATTCTGAAAAGTGAGTCACTTCCGTTTTATAAATTCAAAATGTTCGAGAAAAATGCCAAAAAAAAAACTTTTATTCAAAGTTTGAGGTATGTGGGTGCCTCAAGAATGTTTCTGCATTTTGGACGCCCGATCATTCTCCTTTTTGTTTTGAAATTAGAAAAAATTCAAATTCAATTACTGTGACGATGCAACGAGCTGACTAAACACTTATTTTCGACGAGAAAAAAAAAGTTTCAAGCGATTTTTGCAGACCTTAAGCTATTTACGTAATTCCGAATTCGCAGGATCAGCCATACATCATCGCTCGACTTCTGAAATTGTTGCAAAGAATACTGTACTTCACAGTACTGTACATTATATGTAAAATGCATTGTTTCGAAATTGTTGTGACAGAACTGGAGAAGGAAGGAAAAACCCTGGAAAAGAACGTGAAGCAAAGTCTGGAAACACTCCAGCAAGTCTTGTTGCAGCGGAAAGAATTTGAACACAACGTTCAGCTCTGCCAAACTTGGTTGGATCAAGCTGGGGTTTCTTTGTCTGCTGAAATTCGTCGACCGAATGTTGAGATCCTGGATGACCAGCACCATCAAGTAATTTATAAAATTAAGGCAGCTCCTTGGCCCGGGAAATTTCTGATCCTAAAATGCGAAACTTTTTCTACAGTACCAAAAGCTGCTGGCGGAGTGTGCTTCATTTGGCAACCGCTTGGTGAATTTGAAATCTGCAGAGGACGAAATGTGTTCCGGCAATCAACTCTCGAAAGGGGAAGAAGCTTTGCTGAAGCAAAACATCAGCAGTTTGTGCCAAAAGCACCAGAGGATCGCTGTGCAAGTCAAAGACAGAATAAACGCCGTGGAGAGTGCCATTGAGCAGCAGCGTAGGGTAAAAGACCGCGTTCAAGCGAGTTTGGAACACTTGGAGCAGATTTACCAGCAAGTTCATGCATTGAATAAACCTATTGGATGGACTCCTGATGATGCTCAGGAGTTGTTGAAGGCGTATCAGGTAAGCTGTTGAATTTTCACTTGAGCAAAAAAGACTACTTTTTTGTTTCGTGAGATGGCTTTTAGTTTCTTTTCTATTCCGTTGCATGAGAATTCAAACGTGAAATTCGCCAACTTTTTCAGGACGCTTTGGGAAAGATCCATAATTTTAGAACAGAAGTGGAAAATATTCAGACGGAGACGACATCTAGCGGCGGGGCCTCTGCGCTGAGTGCTCTGCAAGAACTGCTGAAACGGCAGGATGATCTCATTCAGCTCGTAGAGCAGCAGATGGCCCGAATTCGCCAGCTCGTGATTGTTCGCCAGCAGTTCATGGCCCTGATTGCTGACATCGCAGCCTTCATCACCAAGCATTCCGACGTTGTGCGAGATATTGAGAGCAGTGGTCGATCCATTGACGAGAAAATTTCTCGCTATGACCAGGTTTGTCGCACCTTTTCTTGTGGCCTGAAGGAATACGTGCTGTGCAGCCGTATTCCATGTATGAGAATTGTCCCAGTTGGACGCAAAATGTGATATTTTTGGAGTACGTGTGATTGGAAAAAAGTTGTGACATGGCCCATGATGTTCCAGGGTCCTGGGTTTTTTTTTTGAATTTAAAGAAAAGGTTCTTCAATTTACTTTACTATTAGAAAACCGATTTTTTATGATTTTATATCATTTAGAAAAGATAATGGGTAGAACAAACAACAGATTCAATTTTTCGTCATAATCGATTTTTTAAAATCTTGACAAATACTGTACAGTAATTCAGAAAACATAATAGTCAAAACAAAGAACAATTCAATTTTCAGGTGGCCTAACGGATTTTCAGAACTCCGTGAAATCGGTGGAAAACTCTGGCTGTAACTACGAAGTTTTCACTTATCAGCATGCAGAAGATTGAGAAACTTTTTTCGAATTCGAAAAAAAATCACAGAACCGTAGAGCATCATGGGCTATGTAATGATTTTTTTTTACAATATATACTCGAAAATCTCAGAGGTCGCGTCCAAATGGGAATACCCTTGTACTGTATATATTTCTTGAGACTGCAATGCTCGTTTCCTGGAATATCGCCCGGGTGTTGCTTGAATTGTCAAAAATTAAAAAAAAATATCTTGACCGACTGTTTTTCAATCCTAAAAATTTTGGTCTTATTCCAAACTAATCTGAAGTATCCTGATGAAAATGTACTCGCCTGAAGCCGAAACTAAAGTCGGTAACACCTGTATACTGTGCGTGATGTAATATTTTTTCTTCGCGTCTCACCTGTAATATGGGTATTAGTGCTGCGTGTCTAAACATTCAACTTTAGATTTTAAAAATCGATATTTTCGCACTTCTCATTGTCAGCTGAAAAGAATTTCAATTAAATGTATTTTACAGGCATTGGAAAAGATCGGAGAATGCGAAGGTCTTTTGGCGTCTGCCACAGACAAGGGGGCTCAGATCAGCGAAGACGGAGCTTCTTCTGACAAGAACGTGATTACCGAACAGCTGGGGCAGGTGAAGAGCCAGTTGTTGTCACTTAGGCGCAAAATTGAAGAAAGTCGGGAAGCGCATTTAGCACTCATGACGGAGCATCGAAGACTCGCTTCAGCCCTGCAAGAATCTCTCGACAAGCTTCAGTCGTATGAGGCTCCTTGCAGGACCAGGCCTTTGCTCGCCATTTCCCCGCATTCCGTCGTTTCTGAGATTGAAAAACATCACGTGAGTGAATTAGAAAAGTATGATTAGAAATTACTCCGGAAAAAGTATTTTTTTCATACACTATTGAAGCAAGAAGAAAATCTAGGTTTGAATCATGTCGTCTGTCAATCGTGTGTTCTCTCTCTCTATTTGAACTACGCTGAACATTTTATGCAGAAAAGGGTGCCAATCCTGTCAGTTTTTATACTGTACAGGTAGACCCTCTACGACAATGTTCTTTGTATGAAGAATTTTATTTTGGTCCCATATGTGTTCCTACCCATATTATAAAGAGTCTCTGCAAGGAAATTCTCTTTATTAGGAAATAATCTGGTCGCCTGCATTTTTTATAAAAGAGAGTTCACTTGTGCTGCATAAATATTTGAATGTCAAGTTCTTTACGGCTCTCAGTTCGGCTGTCAGTAGAATTCACGCTTCGAGTTCCAATGGTTTCGCAAATAAATTACGTCTGTCGAATTATTACCGGAGTGTAAGCATTCATTCATCGTTTTGGATGTTCCGTTTTTCAGGCATTGAAGGGACAGGTTGGCGTGGCGATCGCAGAAATCGAGTTCCTCATCAACGGTGACGCGGAAGGATCATCCGGTAACGGAGAGAACCTGATGCGGAACCGAGACAATCTTCCTGGTTCAATCCAGGAGATGCTGAGTGAAGCCAAGGTCCTTCTGGAAACACTTCCAGCCGAGCTTCTGGAACGACAACGATATCTAGAATGTGCGAGAAGCATGAGGGACGAGTTTGTTGGCTCCACGAAAAAGCTGAAGGAGTGGATCGAGAATGCGGAAAGTACCCTGAGTGCCAACGATCCGAAATCGGGTGTGGATTACGAAAAGATCTTGAACTGCATCGACGAGCACAAAGATTTCTTCAGCTCGGATTCAGAAGCGAAAGAGTTGCTGTTGAAGATTCAGAAGATTGCTGACAAAATCCTGCCCTCCATGAGTTCCGCACATCAAGAAGAACTCAGCAAACAAGTAAACACTCGCGCAACTTATTCATTTGCTTCAGTTTAAGTTTTATAATTTCTGTAAATGCAGGTCGAAAATCTGCGACAAAGCCTGGAAAATATATTGAACTTGTCGAAAACAAAGAGGATTCGATTGGAGAAAGAAGTCTCTGCTTGGAGAGATTACCTGAACATTCTGCAAAGAGTTCAAGCGGTCATCAACAAAGCAGAGCAAGATGGGAAAGAACCCAGTGCTGAGATAATAACTGTGCTGGCCTTGAAAGAAGCGAAGCAGTTGATTGATCGATCAAAAACCGACTACCAGGTTTGGAAAAATAGCTGAAGCTATGTAGTGTGCAAAAATGTAATCGCCATTTTAACAAGAAGTTCCATTTTTTAATAAGAAACCGGAATCCCTGCATGTCGATCTTTATACAATACTGTATTCAGCAATGCGTACGCTTACGTAGGAGTTCTGTACTGTAATCTGGAATGCCTTTATGAAAAATATTTTCATTTCTGTGTACAATTTTGACTTCCATTAACATCTTATAAAGCGAGAAGAAATCTTCGTGATACACGAAGTAGGGAACCTATATTTTATGAACTGAACGATTTCTCATTAAACGATACATCTTTTGGCCTTTTTTTCTAAAGCTTACAATATTTTAAGCTAATTTTCGATGTTGTAAAGTAAGCTTTTCTAGACAGAATGTATTTTTTTGCGTTCTTGGCGCCCAAGACATGCGTTTTTTTATTTCTGTGCCCAATATATTTGCAAGGGATACATTTTTCGACCTAAAGCTTTGTATGGGATGCCAAATATTTGGAATCTCACCACGTCCTGTTCATGTACTGTATTGTGTATTTGAAATTTGCAGAATCAAGACGTTGTTCGCGACGCTTTGAACGAGAAAGGGAAAGACATCATGCGCAATGCTGACCCGGATAATGCGGAAAAGATTTCTTCTCAACTTGGCGTGATCAATAAATCTTGGAAGGAAGCGCTGAATGGCTTGGATACCAAATCTCGAGACATTAACAAGATGCTCGATGTCTGGGGCGACCACAACGTTCATTTAAAAGAAGTGGAAAACAAGTTGGCTGTGCTTAAGGAGAGGGTTCATTCGGTGGACGTTGTCACACTGGGGCTGTCTCAGCTGAAAGACATTGCCCCGACCGTCGAGGTAAATGTGATGAAAAATCTCGATGTTTTTTGTCTTATTTTTGAATATGAATTTTCGACTGCTGTTCCCCAGGACATGAAGAATCAGTGTGAAACGCTTAAAGCGAAGGTGGAAAGAATGGAGATGACTGGAAAAATTGCAGCAGATCACATGAAGCCGTTTTCAGAGAAAAGTGCTGCTGAAATTTCTGAAAAAGTCGCAAAACACAAAGAACTCCATTCCTCGTTAGTCGTTGAAATATCATTGACACGAGGTGTTTCACATTCTACATTATCTGTGCTATGTTTCCAGCTTGATGCGAGCAATAGAAGAAAAGGTTTCCTGGGTGGGTGAAGAGCTCGGTTACATTCAGAACCTCAACCATTCCATTGCTGCATTGAAGAATTCGGCTCAAGAGATGCTTAAAAAAATTAGTCAAATCGACGTTTACAGCCAAAATTCCGATGCGAGTTCTTCTGATTGCGAGGTAAGCAATTGCTTTCTTCTCGAACTGTTCATCTGCAGTGCTGGAATAATTTATTTGAGTGATTCCTAGACTATATGTATTCCGGTGCCAGTNCAAATCGACGTTTACAGCCAAAATTCCGATGCGAGTTCTTCTGATTGCGAGGTAAGCAATTGCTTTCTTCTCGAACTGTTCATCTGCAGTGCTGGAATAATTTATTTGAGTGATTCCTAGACTATATGTATTCCGGTGCCAGTGATATTCAAGCGTTTGACTTTTTTTTATGAAATTCTAAAATTTACACGGTCATGTACTCCCAATGCAGGCAGTCAGTCAAATTAAATTTCGTTCTCCCGTTGTTCCCGAAAACCCTGACATTTTAAAATTTGGGGCTCGATGAGGACAGACAAATTTTTTCATGATGTAACTCCAATAGGTGAATTATTTACGAAGAAAAAGTGTTATAAAAATAAATGTTTCTGATCAAAGTACGACATCCTGTTCAGTACTGTAAAATTAGTTTGTATACGTTTTTGTCACCTTGCCAAGGAATGTATTATGTATACGCTCTAATGAAGCGCGACTCAAAATTTCTTCAGTTTCCGGTACTTGGCTGTTCGTCATTTGACATTGAGACTATTTCTTGGAAATAGAGAAGCGATCATGAGCTAAATTCCTATTTTTAAAGTTTTATTCCAATTTTATTACTTCTATGCGACTAAAAGTATCAGTGAACTGATTCCACAAAGCATTGAAATCGCATTTTTTGGTTTCTGTATGTTGAGCTTCAAATTTGATGAAATCGTACTTCGAGTTCCCAGAATAAATGTTCCAAAATTAGATATGGGTTTGGGAGGTTCACGGCATCAGTCGCACACCTATTGCAATGGACCAACTCACTGTCTCCGCTGGTGACAGGTGATGTGACCCAGGTTCGAGACCACGTGGATACGTGACCTTAGCACCTGCGCCAAAATTCCGGTTGTCACCTTTTCAGTAGGAAAAGAAAAAATTACAAAAAAAAAATCTTGGTTGGGCTCCCGTGGAACCCATGTTGTTACTACGTGTCTGTTTTCTGAGTTGGGTTACAGCAAGTGTTTAGTTGTTGTGTGCCGGGTTTGTTTTGGTCGCAGGTGGAAGGTTTCGTCGCTCTATGGGGATTTGTAAAGTAATCTTTTGAATTATCTTGTAGATACTTTCTTCCATGGTTAGGCACTGCTGGTGTGCATACAGCAGTACCTCAGAGGCGTAGATTAATCTGAGTCAAGTTCAGAAAGTATAGTGAGAAAATTTGCCAGATAATTTAATCACAAATACAAAGTTTTGAAAATCTGAGTTTACCTCTGATGGCCTGATTGTCTTATTTTCGATTTTACAGAGTTGCCTTGGTTCTGCCAAAGATCTACAACAAAGAACCCGTGACTTTACGGAGGAAACCCAGAAGCACTTCTCCTCTCACCACCTGACTGTTCCTTCAGAAACTACAAAAGAGGTGAATTTTTTATTTATTTTTTTCTGTGCATTTGAAACTTGAATTAGCCATTTTAAAATCTTGATTCTTCGGTGTATGACTGGAAAAGTATGTGTTTCTTATGATTGACGCTTCGTTGTTCTTTTTAGTTGTCGAGTTTGGAACTACTTGCGGAATCCTCGTCGACGAAAGTTCACGATGCCTTGAGGGATATTAAGAAAGCCAAGTCGCTTTGGAGTGATTTTGACAAGGACGTTGATGCCATCAAAGAATGGCTGGTGAGGTCAGAAGAGGCTCTGGATCAGAAAGGTTTGGAGCCTGCAGCTCTGAAGCAATCTCTTCAGGTGTGTTTAATATCATTTTTCCTAAAACGCAGTACAAATAAAAATTGCTGGAAAAATATTTTTGGAAAATTTTATATGCGCCTTTTTTCGTGACTTCGCGCGGAACCGGACGGTTCTTTCTTGGAGGAAAAATGAGGTTTTAAAATATAAGAAAAGTTTCTCATCTTTCACAGTCCCAGGTCAACTATATGGGATGTATTCTCTTGTGTAAGAAGGTGTAGTGATCATTTTGATGAGTGAATCAGTTCTTCGCCAACTTCGAATTTTTGCATAGAAAATGCCCATTTATTGCTATATTGGTGTCGTAATCAGAAATTTCTGTGGCATTCTGAAACATATTTTCAATTACGAGGTTTCCTTCTAATTTGTGTGGTTTATTTTACTTCTCGCAGCAAATTCAAGCTGAATTGAGCAACTTCAGCGATATTTTTGACCGACTTTCGAGAGACGGTCAGTTCCTGTCCGAGAAGGTTCACAATGAAGCCGACAAGGAAAAAATTGAGTCAACAGTCACAACTCTTTCAGATCGGTTACAAAATACCAAAACTGTTCTGGAACAAAAATTCTCCCAGGTACCGAAATTTTGTTTTCTTCAGATTCCGCCGCTTCTGAACTTTTTCCCCTGATTGGCATTTTTTCCATGCCTTGTTCTAGATCGGAGAATCGTTGGAATCTTGGCATCGGTTCCTGCAGCTGTATGAGAATTTGAAAGAGTGGCTCGCGAAACAAAACACGTTTTTGGACCAGCCATTGACATTTTCGACGCTTGGAGATGCGAGACAAAAACATCAGTGTTATTCGGTTCGTTCTTCCGACATTTATTTAATGAGAATTTGAAAGAGTGGCTCGCGAAACAAAACACGTTTTTGGACCAGCCATTGACATTTTCGACGCTTGGAGATGCGAGACAAAAACATCAGTGTTATTCGGTTCGTTCTTCCGACATTTATTTTCTATTATTTTTCCAGCCGAGCCATTAGGAAGGATGTAAACAGATGCGTATCTATAGGAAGCCGCGTAGTGTTATTTATTTTAGTTGTTCAAGTATTGAGTTCGTATCTTTTCTAAAATTTTTAGATTCTCTAAATATACTGTAGACCAGTGTTTCTCAACCCGTGGTCCGCGGACCGGCAACGGTTCACAGAAGTTTTTTTGCCGGTCTGCGGGAAATTTTCTTCAGCATAATTAATTTATCAAAATTACCAATTAAGTTTGTTATCTCTGTCTGAATTTTTGCAAAAAGAATCACAGTTTAAATTATCCGATGAAAAAGTTGACTTTTCTTTTGATAACCTTTCAGACGACTTCTCAACTGCTGAAATTATTTATAATAACTTTTCATTCTGAGAAACCTTTCTTAAAGCCCACCTTTCTAATTTTTTGATGACGTTCCACTATGGCTGCTTCATTGATTCTCAACCTAATTTGTGCAAAAAAGCAGAAACTTTGTAAATATCCGCCATTAAGTCGTTCGAACAAAACTTCTTTGCATCTGCAAACATTTTATGAAACTTTGCCAGTCCGCAGAAAATGTTAATGAAAATTTGCTGGTCCGCGGGTCCAAAAAGGTCAGGGAACACTGCTGTAGACAATATCTAAACAAATTTGTTGTTTTTTGTTTGTTTGTAGTATGCAGTTAAGGACTGCAAAAATGCCATGAAGAGGGTAAATGACATGGCTAGGGAGCTCAATAACATCAACCAAGTCTCAAATTCCGGAGCTCTGGCCAGCAAACTCGCGGAAATCGAATCAGAGACGCACCAAGTCGACAATATCGTTCAAGAGCGGGTTCGTTTGGAATAATTTTATTTCTCCGAGATCCTTGGTCGGGATATTTTTAATATTTCGCTAATTTTCGTTGCATGCAGTGTGCTTTGTTGGGAGAAATGTGTGAAGAATGGGACCAGTTCGAAAAGAAGCTGAAAGATGTCGTCACGTGGATGGACAAGGGCGAGACCGGTCTCCATTCTGCTCCTCAAGGAAAGAAGCGATCGCTCAGGGAGCAATTACAAATGCGGGATAAAATGTTTCAAGATGTGCCGATTCAAAAAACAAAAATCAGCATGGCGCTTGAGAAACTTCTAGTAAGTTTTTTTTTTTTTTTAAGGATCATTTTAGAACTTATATCCAGCGGTTCGAACATCTTGGTACAGTACTTGTTTTATTGACTTTCTGAAAATCCTACTTTTAAAATTGTTGATAAATAATGCTTTTGTCTTTTCACCCAAGGTTCATTTTCGATTAAAAGTTGGGGATCCCTCAGAAGTCAAGTTCTCCCTTCCGCTCTACGTTCTTTGCGAACTATTCGAAAATCACTTCGACTTTCTTCTTTACTTATGCGAACTTTTTACGCACCAAGTCTAACTCCTTATGGTCGTCCATTATCAGTTGCACAAGGCTATATAATTTTGTAAATAGGTAAAATAATTTTTGTTTCACTTATTCCTTCTTAAATTGCAGGAAATTTTGAAGATCCGCCACGAGGTGTCGCATGCTGAGCAGCAACTCAGGCTTCTTTCGACTCCCAACTACGGCTCTGAAGGCAAAGACTTCCAGGCGTTCCAGCAATCGGTAAGTACCTCAACCCTGTTCCCGAAATATTCCCGGCGAACCCTCACACAGTTTCCCAATTTCCCTGCCCCAGAACAAAACTTCCAGGGTTTTATTTCAGAAATATTCCATCACAGCTTATTATTGTATAGCTCTGGCGCGGTTGATGCGCTTCAAGTACGGTAAATGTGTTTGTAGGCTTATATATGTGTAGGATGACAGTGATTCATGTATCCGTAGGAATGACGTACTGGGCTAAAAATACAGTTGGTTTATGTATTTCGGGTACCCTAAAAAATAAAATATTGTCTTAGAAGTTGACATGAACGACGCTTTTAGAATTCTTTTGAGATGTGTTCTCAACCATGATGGGTTCTGATGGGATGCCGAAGAGGGTCGAGGGCGTAAATTCAATTTTAGAATAAGAGGAAAGCTTTGTACTGTAATTCTTTATGGGCACACTAGGGCTACGCTCATAGCTTTTATGCGCCTCACTTGAGGATGAAGTATTGTCTCATAAAAATGATGAATGACTTCATTTAAAGTTTTCTGCTAGAAATTATGTGTACTGTACTTCTAATCAAACGAGGTTGAAGTCGTAAATTTAGTCTAACGATTTGTAAACCTCACAGTTTCGTACGTCGTATCAGCAGAGATGAGATAATCGTGGGTTTTGAGACCTTCTTTTTGGATTTACAATTTTGCAGGACTACATTTCCAATGTGCTCTCTTAAGTCTAGTGGTATATGTAGGAAGTAAACGTATAAATTTGCGGTTGTTGAATTGAGAGGGTGATTCCCTCAAGTTTTCAACTGAAAAGAAAATATATTTTGGATGGCATGAGCCACCTAAAGGAATAAGATGCAGGAAAAAGAGCAGCTTTTGATGTGGAGACCAGAAACTTCCTGAATGAATGGATCCTTTACCCGCCCAAGAATTGCGTCATTAAGACGAAGATGCGAACATTATGATAACCTGGAGGATGAGGAAAAAGCTGTGAGACGAGGAAAAGAAAAATCAGCATCCTGTGCCAGCGTCTGTCTGTCTGTGTTTTTTCCGCCATTTCGCCGGTAGACAGACTCACGTGCTTCGCTATATACAGTATACCCGGATCGCTCGCCAGAATCCGACTTTCTTCTTATGTTTTGCTGGCACTCCGTCGACTAATTAACCCGCGTGCTTCTACTTCTCGTCGTCACTGACGTCCGCGGTGGCGCGTGACAACGTGTATTCATCCGTACTAAGATCTTCGAACTGCTATGAATTTCCTTCTTTCATCGAATTTATTCTTCTCGAACTGCATTTGCTTAACGCAAAACTCCCTCTTTCTCTTCGTATTTCTTTGCGATGAACCGGAACACTCGTCTGCATGATGCTTGTCGCCTGTGATGGTAAATTGCATGCGTATTCCTTTGCTGCATGATTGAGAAGCTGTGCATAATAATGATCCCGTGATGATTTGCGTAATTGAGAAAACCCCTGATTGATGTTTTCCCTGAATCGAAGCCGTGGTTGTTGCGTGTGTTATCGTGTGGGCTAGAAGAAAAAATTAGAGTGAGAGTGAATGGAGGCGAAGGAGTTTGAATTTCGGCGACGAAGCACCGGAGTTTGACGTGCCGAAATACGAAAAAAATTCTGCGTGTTTGGCGCTGGGCCAGGATGGCACCCACACAACCCACACAGAACCCCAGACACAGGCAAAAATCCTCTCCTGTATACGAACCTTGTGACATCCGAACCCCGACCGGCAAAAGTGGACCCATTTTCAGTCCTTATTTATGCGGACAAGCTTCGACCGTTGTGTTCTGTTGAATCAATTCCATCGACTAATCATCAACCCTCCTTATTGTTATTCGAATTCTGCGATTATTTTAGTCACACGAATCCTGTGAAATAATTGACCTTGAAAGCCATTTTTTTATTCTCGAGTATTTGTGCTTGGGTGCGAACTGAAAAAGCTTTTGCTGAAGGAATCTCAGTGATTCAGTGGTCGAGAATTAAATCCATGTTCCCGGAAGTGTCCCATTGTGATCAGGCCTTTCAAAAAATGTTTATTACTTGTGGGCGGAAAGATTTGTCTACGGATAGTTCAAGCTTAAAAAAAAAGTTTCTTGTGGATCTTAGTTCCAAGACTTTTCGTGCTTATCTGACAGACAGTATTTCTACCAGAATTTTTTTTAAATTTTGTGTTCTTGATCGGGTCTTAGTTTTAAATTCCAACAGATGAAGCCGATATTGTTCCAGATGTCAAATTAGTTACATTTTAAAAACCAAAATATGCGTTTGAACTTATGTATGCTTTTGGGGCAAAAGATTCTGGTTAAACCGAGCTGTAAATATGGTATCTTGGCAATTTTTGCTTTATTTTGAGTATTTTGCAGTACAAAGTGAGTTCCTTATGTGACGATGAGACTTCTAAATAAATTATTTTCCTTGAAATGGAATGCTAATCAAAAAACCAGCGAGACCATACACTATCAGGAAAAATGTATCTTATCCGTTTCATTTTAGTGTGTGATTCCAGTTTTATTTATGACCTTATTTTAGCGATGTCTTCTTGAATATTGATTTTCATATCCGCTATTTCAAGACTTGTTTTCCACGCTGTATAGATTTGAGTAATTTCAAGGGAATAATATATTTTAAAAATAAGTGCTGTTTGTAGGTGGGACACCTGATTTTGCATTGGTGATGTGTGCTTTCGTAATATTCCTCTTGATTAAAACTTTTAAATATTTTATTCTGGTTTTTTCTCATCAACCATTTCAAAAATGACTGCTGTCATAAAAAAATTACTCCAATTCCACGTGATAATGATGATTTTGGCGATCAGGGCACTTTCAAAGCAATTCCTATCATCGAGATTTTTATCGTAGCGGGTTTCCTTCAGCAAAAGCTTCATGAATATTTCTCGAGGGTAGATCCTTTACGTTTTTCTTCTGAAAAGGCTAAAAGGGAAATATCCGGGGTGATCCTTCTTTCCGTTGGTGTAATCGGTGTCTGGGTTATGATTGTTCAGGCATGTCGAGAACGCATCCAGTTGCTTCAGGCGAAGATCGGGGCAAGGAATGAGCGCATCAAGCTTCTCATGCAACGTGGAACGCCTGACACTGAGCCTCTAGACGTTTAATCCGGCCAATAATTTCTTTTTCTTCCATTTTTTGTGCCTCCGGTGCCTTTTTACACTGCCTATTTTTTCTCTTTTCGCTTCTATTTTCGTTTCGTCGAGAGATGTGTAGCTGTTAATTTCGGAGTCGCATAAAGGAAAACAGGAGAAAAAAAAAAGGATTTGCTTAGTTGGCCTTTCATCAGGGTTTTTGTTCTGTTTTTTGCTTTGTTATCAAATGCTGTTCTCGCGCATTTCGGGACCGAGGAAAGTGACGTTTTGAAATGTGTGAGAGTGGCTGAGGTTTTTCATTCGCGTTGCTGTTTCGGTTTTTCTCTCTTATATTTATTATTATTTTTTGTTGGTGGAGAAAGGATATAACTTGTAATTCGGCCGTGTTTCTTTTTAGCGTGCTGTTGTGCTTTCGGTGTCGCTTGTCGCTTGGGGTGATGGCGTTTGTTGGTACTTGGTTTATTTTGGCTTGGTTCTGTTGCGGGGTATGGTTGTTTTCTACGTTGCCCGTCACATTATACTCAGTGTTCCGGTCACGCTACTTTCGTTTTTTCTCTGTTTCATTCCTCTGTTTCTTTTTTCCTGTCCGTTTCCTTGTCAGGTTTCACGCTTTTTAAAGTACAGAATGATACGCCGGCATCGGGGTTGAAACAGTTTTCGACTAATGAAGTTTTTCAAACGCCGCTATAATTGTTTGTGGCACAATTTTTTGCTGTTGAAAAAGACGACGGAAGGATGAAAATGCTGGTCGCTGAATTTATCGTGCCAATTGTCTTGGAACATAATGACATTTTTATTTTCGTAAATGAACGGGCTGTAATTTGAGAAGCAAAGTCTGAATTTATGTTTTAATTTTATAGATGATCTAGTATAATTTACTTATCTAGTAAAAAATATCACACTATAATTATCAAAAAAACTTGAAAGTTTAGTGTGACTCATGTCATTGCTCCTAAATTCTTTTTTCAACGGTACTGTAGCCAAATGCAGTATTTTTAATGCAATGCCTGTGATCCAGCTGATTTTTAGAAGAAAATTTTTTCATAAGGCATCGTGGAACTTCTCCATGGTTTTTCGTTGGATCAACAAATTACTGTGGTAGAATACGGGTTTGACATTTTTAACGTGAAATTTGTAGCGTTTTTTTTAAATTCAAGAATGTCAAATCGTGGTGCGAGGTTACGTTTGGGGATCAATATTTAATATTTCATTAAAATGGTAATTTTTTAAGTTTGAAGACTTCAGGTTGAAGACGCGTCATCCTTCCGTGCTTTTCAAGAATGCTTTAAATTTAAATTTCCACGAGTTAGAAATTTGTTTTGTGTTTCGCTTTTGATAAGAAGTTACTGTACTACGAAATAATGTATGTTGATTGGTCTATTCCTGCACTTTTATCAAACTGTCAACCCGATGTTTCCGGATCCCTCTTATATAACGGGTTGAGATCTTCAACCCTTCTGAATTGGACTCGCTATTTCTGCACTTTTTCCAGGCCAAGAAGTGATAAACAATTTGCGCAAACCTCGGGCGCTGTTTTTAGGAATCAGAAAACAGGTTTTTGCAGGTTTGCGCGGTGTGATTCTTTAGCTTTTTCCCCCGTCATTTCGGGGAGGCCAAATCATCGTCATGAGTGAGGCAGCCGAAGCTGCGGGCTTTTTCAAAAAGCCTACCTATGCGGAAGTTGTTGCCGGCAATATTGCCAAGGACCCAGAACAAGTACTGTACAAGCCAGTCAAACGAGTCGTAACTGAGTGCCATCCACTCGGTCCTGAAGTCGTGGTACCTGAGATTAAGGCGGCGGATGTTCATCATCATCACCACCACCAACACCCCGAGGAAAGGATTGTGACGAGACCCAATAAGCGGCCCTTTGAGTCTCCGAGGCAGAGACGGAGAGTAACTGAACCCAGTGCTGCCAGAATAAGGCATGTTTTTCATGAACACAAGCCGGACTTTGTTGCTCATCCTGCGCAACCGACAGCATCAGTGGTACCATCAGCATCAGTGGTACCATCATCAGTACCATATTGTCCTGCTACACCACCGTCTCCACCACCACCACCTCCTCCGTCAGCACCATCACAAACCCTTATTCCCGAAGGCAGGAAATCATATGCGGATATCGTAAAAGCGTCTCTTGCGAATGTCTTGTCGAAGATCCCGAGGTTAGAGTCTATCAAACAGCATTCCTTGGACCTTGATATTGCTCATCATGTTCCTGAACCTCCACCGATAAGACCGGTGCCAGTCATGGATTGGAGTGTTCCAGTGGAAGTGCCTTTGGGGTTCGGAGCTGTCGTGGGAATCATCGAACCCATCGAGGAGGAAGCCCGTGCTAGAGCAGTTCATGTTGTGGCAGAGTGTCAGGAGAGACACGAAGTAACTGAAGTGATTGCGGAGGAACCGAGGCCCATTGAAATTTTCGAAGACGCCCCAAAGCAGAGTCCAGCTAGGAAACGTAAACCGAAGCCGAGGAGGAAAACAGCTGAGCCCACCATCGACTGGGAAGCTTTGATGAGGGATGATTTCTCTATTCCTTCACCACCTCCGGTGTCGAAATTCGCTGCTGAAGCCGCGGAAGAGGCCCTGAGGGCTCAAGAGAGACCCAGAAGGGTTCAAAACACCAGGAAGTCCAAACCTAGGCCCAGAACCATCGAGAAATCCTCGGGCCTTGCGAGACACAGCGAGGAAATGGATTCCCCATCAGAACCACAAGACGCTCACGAGGATTCCTTGGAAAAAACCGGGGTTTGTTTCGAAGACACGTCAACCTCCGAAGCAGTGTTGTTGGCATCTCCGAACACGAAACGACGAAGGAGAAGAACCAAGAGACAACCAGTAGCCACCAAAGAAGAAATTCAGGAAGCTCTGAAGGAAATTCAGCTCATGCAAGAAAAGCATGGCTTGGAACCCGCTGCTGGTAAATCTTCCGACGTGTCGACGAACAAATCCTCGGAATGCACGTCCAATGATTTCCTCTGGGATGACTTTGATGCTCCCTATTCTCCCGATGATGATCCAAATCGTAGATCTGTTCATGAAGCCTTTGCGCTGGTGCACGGAGACTCAGACTTTGCTGTGGAACTCGGCTCGAACATCGTAGATGACACCTCTGTCACTGAAGAATTGAGTTTTTCAGCCGCTAATAATAGCACCAACCCGCAGGACAGCAGACTAGAACCCCTGTATGCAGCGCATTCGTCAGTGATCCCCGCCATGGACGAAATTTACCATCACGTATCGTCATCGTCTCCAGACTCTCACATGGCATTCAAAACAGTCCACAGTTCAGCGGATTTCCTAGAAGACGAATTAGTCATTATGCATTCACCCATCAGTCTGGGAAGCGGGAACTCATCTCCCTTTAGTCGCACTTTGAAACCATCAGACGAGTGCGACAGTGATTCTCATTTGCAGCTTTTCGCCCCCATGCAACACTCGGAATTGCCAGAAATCGAGGACCTCGAGCCTTCGAGCCTCGATTTCGATCGCCTGGGCACTGACACTAGGTGTGAGTTTGAGCAGGCCAAGAATTTCTCCATCCTCACCGTGAGACCCGATTCAGACTTGCTCCACACCCCAGCAGCAAGCACGGAACCCGATGTGATGAGTGACCTGGAAAGTTTAAAGTCTCCCACGTCCAAAAACGCGAGTCACGATGATCAACACCATCAGAAGCCTGATGATGATGATGATGATGATCGAGACAATGTGTACTGCGGTGACGACATAGAAACTCCTCTGCTGGAAAAACCGTCGTTTAGACACATGGATCTTGTATCTCAAGACCCGTTCCTTCAGGTCAAATGGTTCCAGGAGATGATCCCGCAAACCGGACTCGACCAGACGACGAGGGAGGAATCTCATGAAAGACTATTGGTAGAAACCCTTGATGAGGAATCATTCCTAGAATTAGACTCGGCTTGTGTTTCCGCTGAGGAAAAGCCTCATTCCGTCACTGATATTCCGAGTTACATTCCGTCTGCGTCATCTTTTGCAGCCCCCGAGTCCATTTCCTTTTTCCCGTCGTGGATGAGTTCTCCTATATCCGATGCCACGAGTGCGTGTTTTTCTTTGCCAAGTGCTGTCGATGAAGTTTCTGCTGCCATGGAAAACATCCTGTCACCGAAAATCGAGCCGGATAGAGAACCCCAAGAAGTCTCTCTACCAGCCGCAGCAGCAACTGATCTCAACTGTCGTGGCATTGAGCAGAAACCGGAAGAAGAGGAAGAAATTTACTGGAGGCTCAAGTATAACGTGAAAAAGAAGAGGAGGAGGAGAACGAATGAACCTCAGAAACTCGCAGAAAAGGAGACTAACGCTGAAACTGACTCAAGTGTGAATCAAATTCCTGACATTACGCCGAAGTCAGATGATCAAATTCTCTCAGCAGTGGAAAATGTAGATCAGATTTCAGAATCGAGTATCGGGACTTATTCAAACAAAATAGAGCCGGAAAACGAGCCCCCATCAGCAGCAGATCTGAGCACCAGAGATGTGGTGATGGACGTGGTACCACTGGTGGAACCAGTGATGGAAACAATCCGGGAGCCTACTGAAGCGTTGATGCCATGTCCTGTGGAAACGACTGTTGGCATTTTACCACTCGACGAGAAATTATTCGCGGGACAAATTTCTCATCCAGAAGTTGAAAGTGGGATTTTCTATGGAGTCTATGATCCGACGGACCACCAGCATTATTCAGAAGCTCCCGAACTTTCGAAAATGTCTTCATCAAGTGCTTGTGCGTGGGAATCAAATGATGACAAAGTTCATGAGATTTCGCCAAAAATATCTTCGGATGAACACTTCGAAGAAACTTTCAGGAAACCAGAAACCGGATCTGATCTTCCCTTGAGTCATTCAATGAGCCAAATACAGCAAGACCTGTCGAACCATTCAGAAATGGCTTCAGAACATCAATTGGTCAACTTTGAAGCGTGTTTTCCTAACTCTGCCTCATGTGGAAAATCGCTCAAGGAGGATTCCGCACGTTGTGACTCAAGCCAGCCGAAGTATCAATGCTATTCTGCCTCAGAAGGCTCAAGACCTATTCTTAAAGCAGAATGTCATCAGCGCAATTCAGATGCACAAAATTCTGAATTTCTACCTTGTACAGAGTGTGAGGGACTCAGTGGAAACTTGCTGGATTTGGAAACAGCTGAAGAAAATGTGTCGGGAGATATCCAGTCAAACTTTGAAGACAGTTTCTTGCATCTGGAAACTCTTGGAATTCCTCAAAAGGAGCAACTTTTCAGTGATGTGATGGAGTTTGATAACTGCTACCTTTATTTATCAACTCTGAGCAAGACTTTCCTCATGGAAAGCAAGCATCACTCGCAGGATTTTGCTGCTTGTTTGCTTTATTCAAGAACCCAGGCACTAATCTTGAATATTTTTGGAAATGTGTCTTCTGATGATGGAAAAAGTTCAAAATGTGCAGGTGAAGACACTTACAATGCAACAAATTGTTTATTCCAAGAACAAAGCTTCTCAAATTTGCACCTTTCAAGTGCTGCAGAAGCTGACAATGTGTACCATCAAAATACTTTTGATGATAACTGCTGGTTACATGAATCAACCAAAGCTGATGATCAAGGGGAAGATGAACTTCATCACTCTATGGACACACATTTTTCAATACCTTCAAATTCTGGGGTAAAGTCTAGATTTGAAGAACTTGAAGAAATCTCCAGTTTGGAACCATTGGAAAGCTTAGCTCAGGAAGATTCAAGGGCTGCGGTTCCCTTTGATTCATGTCTTCCACATTCTTCAACATGTGCGACATCTTTATTGGCTGAAGGAAATCATCATTTGAAGTCATTTGACAATTGCTGGCTTTTCTTGAGCAGCCAAGCAGCAGCTCTTGAACAAGAACTCAAGCATAATTTGACCAATTTTGAAACATGTTTTCTGCATTTGTCAACTGTCGCGAGAACACTTTCAATGGAAAATTTGCATCATCAAGCATCTTTTGATAACTGTTGGCTATTTGCAGCGACTCAAGCAAAGGCACTAGAGGGAGACTCAAAATATCATGACAAATGTTTTGAATCATGCTTTTTGCAGTCTTCAGCATGTGCCAAAGCTTTATTGGATGAAGAAAATCATCACTTAAAGTCTTTTGACAATTGCTGGCTATTTTCAAGCACTCAAGCAGCAGGTCTTCATCAAGAGCTCAAACACCAGTCAACTAATCTTGATTCTTGTTTTCTTCATTTGTCAACTGTTGCAAAGACATTTTTGAATGAAAATGTTCATCATCAAAGAATGTTTGATAATTGTTGGCTGTCAGCAGCAACTCAAGCAAAAGCGCTTGATAGAGACTCGAAATATCATGACAAATGTTTTGAATCATGCTTTTTGCAATCTTCAGCATGTGCCAAAGCCTTATTGAATGAAGGAAATCATCACTTGAAGTCTTTAGACAATTGCTGGCTTTTCTTGAGCACCCAAGGAGCAGCATTGGAACAAGAGTGCAAATATCACTCAAAAATATTCAGCACATGTTTTCAGCATCTCTCAACTTCTGCAAAAGCTTTCATAATTGAAGAAATGTACCATCTTCAATCATTTGATAATTGTTGGCTGTCCGCAGCAACTCAAGCAAAAGCGCTTGACAACGAATCAAAATATCATTCGAATTCCTTTGATACTTGCTTTTTGCACGCATCAACATGTGCCAAAGCTTTGCTGGCAGAAGAAACGTATCATTCAAAATATTCTGAAAATTGTTTTTTGTTCTTGGCTAGTCAAGGCGCAGCTTTTCATCAAGAGCTCGAGCACCATTCGACAAAGTTTGACACGTGTTTTCTGCATTTGTCAACTGCTGGAAAAGCTCTTTCAATTGAAGAAGCTTATCATCAAACATCGTTTGACAATTGTGGAATTTTTGAAGCGTCTCAAGCAAAAGCACGTATGGAAGAATCAAAATACCATTCAAATTCTTTTGACACGTGCTTTCTGCATTCATCATCATTTTTCAAATCAATGTTGGCCGAAGAAAAGTATCACAAGCAGTCATTTGATAATTGCTGGCTGTTTTTGTCGAGTCAAGGGAAGATGCTCAAAGAAGAATCGAAGTACAGTTTGCTCAACTTCAACAACTGCTTTCTGCATTCATATTCATCCGCGAAAGCTTTGTTGCAAGAAGCAAAGTTTCATCTTGAAACTTTTGACAATTGCTGGCTATTTGCAGCGACTCAAGCAAAGACGCTTGACGGAGACTCAAAATATCACGAGAAACGCTTTGATACGTGCTTCCTCGGTGAATCAACGAAAGCAAAATCCTCACTTGCAGAAGAATCTCTCAGCTCAAGATCATTTGAAAACTGTGGATTGCATTTGTCAAGTCAAGCGAAAATCCTTGATGGAGACGCGAAGTATGCTCAGAAAAATTTCAATACGTGTTTCCTACACCTGAGTTCATCCGCGAAAGCTTCAATGGCCGAAGAAGAACATTGTTCGAAAGTATTCGATAATTGCTGGCTTTTCGCATCGACTCAAGCCGCAGCTTTCAGAGAAGAAACAAAATATCATTCGTTGAATTTCAACAACTGCCTCCAGCATCTCGAAACAATTGCTAAAGGATTAAAAGCCGAAGAAATCCGCAGTTCGCGATTGTTCGATCATTGCTGTTTATTCGCATCAACGCAAGCTAAATGCCTTCAACAAGAAGCGAAGTTTCACGCGGAAAACGGAGATAATTGTTTGCTGCATCTGTCGACGCATGCGAAATCCCTGCAGAGTGAAAACTCGTATCATTCGCGAGAATGTGAGAATTGCGGTTTATTTTTGAAAACCCTGGCGAAAACTCTGAAAGAAGAATCAAAATATCACGCGGACAAATGTGAAACGTGTTTCCTGCAACTTGCAACTGCGGCTGCTGCTTTGCTGTCTGAAGAAACTTATCACGAAAACACGTTTGATAATTGCTGCTTGTTCCTGTCGACTCAGTCGAAAGCACTTTTGGCTGAATCCGCGCATCATTCTAGGATTTTCAGCACTTGCAAACTGCAGCTTCAGACTGCCGCGAAAGCTCTCTTGTTGGATCAGAAGTATCACGAGAACACGTGCCCGAATTGCTTGGAATTTTGCGCAACGTCAGCTGCTGCATTATTGGCTGCGTGCGAAAGATTCGAACCCTGTCACCTGAGTGAGTTGTCTTCTGCAGAATGCCTGAAACTTCCGTTTGACCATCATTCGAAAAACCTAGAGACTTGTCTCCTGAAGGAGAAAGGCTCTGCTGCAACGCTGAAATCGGAAACTATTCACCATCAAGTTACTTCTCCAAATTCTCTGAAACATCTCGCTACATCTGCAAAAGCGCTTCAGCTTGACCGTTGTTATCACGAAAAACATGCTGAAAATTGCTTCCTTCATCAAAAGAGCTCTTCTGAAGCCTTGCACATGGAAGACAAATATTGCAGTCAGAATTTCGATGCGTGTTTTCTCCACTCCTCCACAAGCGGTGGTGCTTTGCTTGAAGAGACGAAGCACCACGTGCTAGAAGCGACATCTAGCCTAGACGCTCAGCATGGGGATTCAGATAACCATCCGAGGCATATTGAAACATTACCGAAGGCTGCTACTGCTGTTGAGGAAGAAGACACTTTTCATCAGCAGCATCTTCAAACATGCCTCCTTCAGTCAGTCACATCTGCCTTAGCTTTGCTCAGGGGCTCGGAATATCACCAGTCTGATTTTGAAAATTGTTTCATGAGTTCCAAATCGTTGTCTGAAGTAGCCTTGGCAGAATCTGCTTATCATGATCTTCATTTCCCGACCTGCCTGCTTTATCTTTCCACGTTGGCTCAAGCCAACATCGTAGACTCCACAATGTCCTCATCATCTGAACCTGAAAGTCTGCATTTTGAGGGATCATCAGAAGCCATCATTTCCAACGCGTCACCGGAAGATCATTGTTATCTTCACGAGAAAACGGTTGGGAAAGTGAGGAAAATGAAGTGGTGCCATCATTTGAACAATTTCCCAAACTGTTACGAATTCAGCTCAACGTCAGCTAGAGCTCTCAAAAATCAACGACGCGATATTACTAAAAATGAATCTGAAGGTTTCGGGACGAGTGATGATGATAAACCGTCGTTTGCCAAGTATCAACAAGCTGCTCAAGCGAGGAAAGATGAGGAAGATTCATCCGATTCTTGTCACAGACTGTTCATCGAGGACGATATCTTGCTAACCGGACATAATAATAAGCATCTCGCGATAGATTACCCCAAGAAACCTTTGTCGATTGAATGTTCTCCGAAACTGCAAGCAATCGCTGCTCCTCCGCGATATCTCGCTATTGAAAGCGGGAAACTCGTTGCCCGTCTCGAACCTATTAGAACCGCACCGAAATCATGTAGAGAATCTGCGAAAAATAGCCCAAATCACCAGGTGCCCTCACATGAATTTGATTCCAGTTTTGACAAAACTGGAGACTCAAGTTCGGGGTCATCCCCTCAGCCTTCTTCATGGGATTTCCTTGAAGGCGCTCTCAAGGGAATCGCATCTCCGACAGAAGAACAGAAGCTCATCCCAGACTCATCTTCCAAAACCCCCGAAGACAGTGTTTCTCAGATTCCAGCTTCCAGAATCCCCAAAGAAAAGCCCATCATCCCCGCAGTCAAGGAAGCAACTTGGTTCGCCAGAAACATAGTCAATGTCATAGAGTGGTGGAATAGTGACGAGTGCAACAGGTCAGAAAAGAGATACCAGGAATGGTTGGCTGCCTGTAGAAAACAGGAGGAGCAAAGCCTAGCTTCGAAGAAGAAGCGCAGAGTACACTTTGCCCCAGAGCCCATTTACCATGTCTATGAGATTGAAGAAGTCAATGATCATCTGACGCAAGACTTTAAAAGGTCAAAAGCAGAATACCCCAGAGAAGTGTTTCCAGAAAGACCTGGAGATGTTGTTTGTGCTAAGACGCGTCGCGTCAGCCCAGCATTGTCAAAGAGCATGTGGGAAGAAGCGAAAGCCCTTAGTCATATTGGTAGTGACCAGTTGCCTCCAGAAGGAAGTGGGGAAGAAGGCTCGTATCTTCAGCTGTGTATGGGCTTCGGGGAAAGATCATGGAAAGATACAGCTAGTCCTAGACACATCACAGATAGTAAAGCCACCACTCTTGTCGAAGTTCCTACCGAGAATTCAGAATATGAGTTCACTATTGGAAAAGCAGAGTGTTTTGAAAAAGCTGCTGAAGAATTGGAAATGCGTCCTACTGCCCTGAATGAATCACTTACTGTTGAGGAGAAGAGTTCAGAGGTCATTGTTACTGAAGCTGAAGGGGTGGAAATTAATCTTGCTGAGACTGATAAATTGGATGATGCAGCTCCATCTGTGGCTGTGAAGAAAAATGTCCTGGTAAACACATGTTGCCATCAGATGTGATATGCATGAGTGTAGATAGATTCATCTGCAGCTTTTAGCATGGCTGCCAACCTCCAGCAGTCATGGGTTATATACGTAGGGAGAACACTTTTTTTTATCCCACTTTTCCCCCTGTGTGATCCATATTGATTTTTTGAATCTATATTATGACTCATAAGGTATGTTTTTTTTTACAGGATGAAGTCCAAGCCATGTTGAGAACTATCTGGGACACCATAGAATCTGAGGCATCAGCTGCTGAAGGAATCCAAAGAAGTCCGTGCTCTCTGGTCATTCAGGTAAAAGTCTTGCTTTTTGAATGAACCTTTGACAAGTTTTGTACTGACCATTTACTGCATTCGTTTTACAGGATCTTGAGTCCCTCAAAAATGCCATCAGCCACATTCAAACATCCCTTGGAAACATTGAGGAAAAAGCAGATATCTTGCCTGCCACCGACCCTGATGTGCAACCTGTCCTGCACTCAATAGTCCAATTGAGACATTGCATTCATAAACTTGACATGACTGCTGAAAGATGGCAAAATATCCTGGTTAGTTTTGCAACCAGATAAAAAAACCTCTGGCATTGTTTCATGAGACAAATTCATTTTACACAGGACACTAGAGAGCAAAAGCAGCATGTTGAGACCTATGGTGAGCTCCTGAAGGAGCTTGAGCATTACATTGAAGACACCCTTTCAGCTTTGTCTGTTGAAATAGACTCCTCCTCGATGACCTCTTTGACAGAGCAACAAAAGAAGACAGTGGTAAGATATGATTTTAAAATTTGAGCTGTTGGAAAAATGTCTGTTTTTTAATTTATTTTTAGTTTTAGTTTGTAACTCTTTCATCTTTTTATTTTTCTCTTCTTTTGTTTTTATATTTTTTATCGTAATTTTATTTTCTACTTTTTTCACGCTTTATTTATTTTTTTGTTTTTCATTGTGCACGATATTTTTGCCCTATTTTTCATTTTTATTAATGTTGTACTGTATTTTTATTTGTTGTTATTTAGATTTATATTTTTATTTTATATTCATTTTTTTTATGTATTTATATGCAGTATTTTGTGTTAGTATTTTATTTTTTGCGATTTTCTTTCATTTATGTACTTGTACTGCGGTATTTATATTTTGTTTTTATTGTATATTTTATTTGTATTTTTATATTCTTATTCAATTTTTTAACTTCTATTTTCTACTTATTATTTTTATTTCATTTTTTGCATTTTTACATTATTCTTTTTGTATAGATGCTGCATCAGGAACTGGAAGGAAGACAAAGTCAGCTGGAGGAAATGATGAAGGAATGTTTGATTCTGATGAAGCATCCAACTCTGCATGCTCTTGCATCCCAAGTTTACTGCAGTCTGAAAGCCCTTCAGTCTGCCATGGGAGACACAAAGAGTGTCCTGCTGAAGCGCAGGGATTCATTAGAGGTAACAGTTTAATCCTGTGAGCAATATCAGCATGGCCAAGTCACGGATATAAATCTTGAGCCATCTGGGTATTGCGCAAGGAGGTACTCATGTAATATTACCCATTCCCCAGGCAAAAATCAAAACGATGAAAATGGAGGAGAAATTTTTGTCAGAGGTAGCGAACCCTCACACCAGTGATGATGAGCAACACTGTCTTAGTCCTGATGCTGTAGCTAGTCCACCCACTCCATGCTTTGAACAGGACCCCGAGCAGGTCTCCGTTGTCGAGCCAGAACTGGCAATCATGCCGACTGAAGTGCAGGAGCTCTTCAGTCGTCAAAAACTATTTGAAACACAAGAGACTGTCGGCGATTATGCCCCCGAAAATCCGCCATTGGAAGCAGAAGAAGAAGAAAGCTTCGAATCCGCCGTTGCCTTCTGTTCAAACAATCAAATCGCTCTACCTGGTGTAAAGTCTTCATCATTATCTGTCCAAACTCTCGAAACCGTGAGACATGTTACTGAGTCATCAACTATTGAATTACCAGCTCATGAAGCAGCGCAAGTCGCTCCGATATCATCCTACAATGAGACTATGACTGCGGTAGGCCAAAAATTGAGAGTGGTAAGTTATCCTCTTGGTATTCAAAATTGTTGAAATTATAAACGAACCTCTCGAATAGATTTCACAGGACGGGAATCAGGCGATTGTTTGCGAAAGGTACGGAGCCGGAACTCTTTCCACTGGCTCTTCCGAGTCCCCGTTGCGGGTAGAACATTTTGCCTTTCCAACAACCGTTGAAGTGACGAAGGACAATGATCAGCCGATTCCCGCAATGGATTTGGCATCTGTGAAAGCCGCAGTGGCTGCTCAAGGCCTGGATTACCCCGTGGAAGTGAAAAAGGTCACAGAGACCAGTGTTACGAGGAAAGTGTACTCGAGAACAGTGACCAAAGTGAGAAAAGTGGTTGTGAAAGACGGTGTGGAAACTGTTGTAGAGGAGTATGAGAAAGACGACGAAGGGCCCAGCGGTGGTTCTGCTGGTGCCCCTTTTAAGGAAGAAAAGTTCTCCTCGACCCATGTTCAGACTGCTGTTATTCCTCGGAGACGTGCCGATGCTTACAAACCAGTGTTGTCAGCAGATGCTGTACATGACAGACATTCAGTGAAAGAATTCCTGCGGCCCTTGAGCACGTCTGCTCCTCCGACTGTCACTGCTGATGACTCAAACTTGCCTGCTAGCCCAGATGTGTGCATCACTTCTTTGCCTGGGTCCCCTGCAACCTCGTTGAGAGAACCGTTTCCACAACCAACTGCGTCAACAAAATCGTCTAAATTGGAATATTCCGAGGAAGAACCGCAGCAGTGTGTTCATGATGACGAGGAAGAAGAAACTGCGCCTTCTTCCCTGGCTGAAGCGTCATCTATTCAGTTTGATTTGGACTTGGGAGGCGATTCAGATCTTCCGGATTTACCAGATGATGATTCCCATCCCACAGATGATTTATCCTTGGTTTATGAGGATCTTTTGAACGCGACTCTTGAAATGGGTGATGTGGAAACTCCTGTAGTCCCCGAGGCGTCTCCTGATTTTCATTCACCAAGAATTGCTTCAGATTTTCCACGAAAAAGAGAAAGCGAGTCTTCAGTGGAAAGTGATTCATCCACAGAGTCAGTCCTCACGGATGGTGTGGAATCGGTGCATCTTGCAGTCAAAGACGGTTCTCCCAGAATATCGTCCTCATCTTCCGACAGCAAATCCCATTCAGATTCAATCTGTGACATTGAAGAAGAAATGCCTTGTCCTGTCCCAGAAGGTGATTCCCGAAGTGATGCCGGAATAAACTTGGCTCTTCTACCTCAAGACCTTCGAGAATATCCCATCGAGGAAGAAGTAAAGACAGCACATGCAGAAACCGTGGATTTGGATGATGAAACAGTTTTCCTTCCATGTCTTGAACAAAAGACCGAACTTTCTGAAGTAGATGTTCATGCGATCGCTGATGTGGAAACGAATATTTCCAATTCCCATATTCAAATTCATGACTCAGAACAGCGGATTTCCGTATCATCACCTGCAGTTTCTGCCGACCAGATAGAAAAGGTTACAGCATCTCCGGAAATTCCAACCGATGAATTTCACCCTACTGAAGCTGAAGTGGAAACTGAAGATGAGGAATGTGATCATGTCGATGGAAAGCTCCCAAAATATATTGTACGCGTTTCAGTGAGATCAGCAGAAGGAAAAATGATTCCAGAAGAACCTGAAAATCCTTGTGAAACAGTTGAAACCGCGGATCCGGAGACTGATATAAATGAAGAACATGGCCATGTGACTGAAGAACGTACACGGAAAGATGAATATTCATCAATGCAAACAACGGAAGAACCAGTGGTTTTAGAAGCTCCGACAATCTCTTCTTCTTTTGCTGTGGAAACCACGGAGTCTTTTCAAAAGATTTCAATTCACCCCGATGCTGACGGAAACATCAATGACGTTTCCCAATCCGAAGATGTCGAAACCATTGAATTCGGATTAAGTCATTCAACTGAAGAAGAAGAACAAACAGTGACGTCATGTGTGAGATCCGCTTCAGGAGATCATGAAAATCTGGTTGCCGACCTGGGATCAACTTACGAAGAAACACGCCGCAGTCTTCATGAATTGCGTCCTGAAATATCCGCTCATGTTCGCCTGGCAGAACTTGAATCCGAAGTAATCCAAGTCATGGACACTGAAGCTGAAAATGCGATTATTCAAGCAGTCAAATCAAGTGACGCAAATGTTGAGGAACCCAGTGAAATGAAGTCTCTCGATGGGTTTACAATCTTGCAGGAACATGTTGACAAAATCCAAGGAGAACCTGTACCTTCTTGCGAAACAGTTACACGAGATGTTGTCGAATACGTAGAACAAGAATCCCGAGTCACTACAGAACAATTTTCAAGGGCTTCATCATCAGCAAGTTCAGCAAATGGCGATGCAGAAGATGATGATCTCACTCGGGTGTCACCTCTTCCTGCAACAGACGACGAACAAGCTGAAAACATGCCGCATTTTGAGCAACAGTGTGAAGTTGTAATGGAAACTGACGAAAAAGAACTTCCAATCAGTGTGAATCTTGTGAGAAGTTCCGAAGAAAGCTTCACGGTCGAGGCTGGACTTGATGACGATCTGGTAGAAAAATCTGAAGACATTTTATTGGAATCAGTTTCGGAAACACGCAGTGATGCATCAATTCCTGTTCCCACTGATTTTGCAATGAGCCCTCTTGGAGATTCAACTGTTGAAGGACACTTGACTGAAACTGATCCAATTTTCATCGGGAATCGGCAAGTGGAAAACTCTGCAGAAAGTTCCTTGGTAACAGCAGTGACCTTCATGCCTCCGGAAGACATCAGATCCGCTGAACCCGATCAACCCGTGGTCGAAGAACCAATTTCTTCTGACGTGGAAATTGTACTAGGGGTTGAAGTAGATGAAGAACTTCCTGAAGACTTCGCATTTCTGGACCATGGCGAAGTTTTCCCAACATCCACTGAAGTTCCAATACCTGGTGATGAAAACATGGTGGAGATTGCTACTGATGCCTCTGTCATCGATTCTCTTGCCCCGGGCGTAGAGTCGCAGCCCTTTTCAGAAACCAGCCTCCAGATGTCACATCCTATAGAACCCTTGCCTATGGACGATGAACACATGCGTGGTGGACATCTCACTGCTGTTAACTTGACTGGAGATCTGGAAAGTGTTGAACTTGAGGATCTTCCAGAGGAAGTCACTCACAGACTTGATCAGATCGCTGTGCATGTGGAAGAACATGCCCCTGGGCCTCCAGACATACATGAACATGGCCGGCCTCCTGATGAGGCAATACGCGACAGAGCTACTTTTGAAACCCTTGCTGTGGAAATTGAAAGTACCGCTGATCAAGTCGATCTCGCAGAAATGCATATTCCTGCTCTTGCGACCGAAAAGGAAGAACATCCGTCTGCACAAGACCCTGAAGTCATCCTTGATGAAATCAATATTCCTGGAAGTTTAGAAAATATTCCTGTGGACAGCGAAGACCTTGCTGATGCTGAAGAACGTAAACAGCCCACTGACCAAGGACAATTACAGAAATCGACGTCATCTGTTGAACTTGTTCAAGTTTCTGTCGAAAACATCGTCGTAACTCCACCTGTCGAAGTCATTTCTGAAGATCGATCAGAAAATTCGGAAAAAAATATCTCCTCTGAAGAAGTACGCAATGTTGGAGTGGAAGAACGTTATTTAAAAATCAAGGACGAGGAATCTGCATCATCTTCATCTGATGAAAGTTCTTCAGAAACGAGTGACGCGAATATTTTGCTTGAGGTAACGCCAGCAGTTTTTGAGCGTGACCCAGAAATCAGATCAACTGTGATACAAGAAGACACGATTGTCGCCGCACTTTCTCATGACAGTGACCCTTCAGTTGAAAAGAATGCCCCAGGAATATTTTCTGAAATTCCAAGTTATCAAGATCAACGTCTGGAAATGGGAGGAAGTGTTTCCAACGTTAATGTTTCAACCCCAGACGTTTCGTGTCATGTACATTCCATTGACCTTGAAAATGTGTTTGAGGAAGCAATGCCGAAAGAAGAAGGAATTCACACCTGCCACCACCAAATGCTGAGTCTGTTATGGAAGATCTTGAAACTTGTACGAGTGGGGAATTCGAGGAGGCCGAGTCACTGAAAGACTCGTCAGAAAGTGAACCTCTGCAAGAATTGGCACAGAAAAAGGAAATTCTTGAATTGCCTTCAGCTCCACAACTGATGCTTGAAAAAGGAACAGTTCCAGAAACCGGACTTGTGCCAGAAATGATAGAGGAAATAGATTTTCCAGAAACGTCTCCAGTTTTGAAACTGTCCAAAGAAGAGCATACATCAATATCCGGAACCTTGACAGAAATTGTGAAGGAAATAGACATCCCTGAACTGCATCCAAATTATCAACAACTGGAAAAAGAACTGTTGACAGAATCCAAACCTCTTGAAGACACCAACAGACAAATGGAGGTTTTTGAAGTGTCTTCAGTTTTACAATTGGAAAAAGAAAAACCTTTGTCTGAAGCCAAACCTGAGGTACAATTGGTGGAGCCAATTGACACCCTAGAAGTGGACCCAGTTTTCCAAGCACTCAAAGACAAACCTTCACCAGGAGCCAAGCTTCTGACTGAAATTACCGCGCAAATAGACATTCCTGAAGTGTTTCCAGTTTTGAAATATATTGAAGAAAGCAATTCATCAGGAACCAAACCTGTGGCAGAATTTGTGGAGCAAATCAACACTCTTGAAGAGGAATCAGTTTTACAAACACTGAAAGAAGAACCCTTGCCAGAAACAGAAACCTCACTTGGAGAAAATACTCTGTCAAGAACCAGACCTATGGCAGAATTTGTGGAACAAATTGATGTCTTTGAAGTCAATCAAGCTTTGCTAACACCACAAAATGAGCTTCCACCAGAAATCAAACTTGTTGCCGAAATCATGTCAATAACTGAGCAGTGCAGAGCAACTCGAGATTTGGAACCAGTAGAAGAAAAACCTCTGTCAGAAACCAAGCCCATTGCAGAATTGTATAGTCAAATCGGCATCCCTGAAATAAATCCTGTTTCAGGACCACACAAAGAGGAACACACTGGAGGCAATTCACCTGCTGCAGAAATTATGGGAGAACTAGAAGCTTCTGAAAATATTCCAGTCCTGCACATGCTCAGCAAAAAAGGGTCACCTTCAGAAATTGAAGTTCTTCCAGAAATTGTGGCACAAATAGATGTTCCTGAGGTATCTCCAATCCTGGAACCACTTGAAGAAAACACTACAAGAGGAACAACACCTCTGTCAGAATTGGTGGAGCAAATTGACATCCAGGAAGTTGATCCAGTTTTTCAACCACATGAGGAACAATACTTAGCAAGTACCAAACATGTTGCAGAAATTATAGAAGATATGGAAGCTCCTGAAATTTCTCCAGTTCTGCACCTGTTCAGCAGAGAAGGTCTAGCACCAGAAATGAATGCCATTGCAGAAATTGTGGCGCAAATAGAAGTTCCTGAAGTGTCTCCAGTTTTGCAATTAGATGAAGGAGATGCCTTGTCAGGAACCAAACCTGAGTTGGAATTGGTGGAGAAAATTGACACATTGGAGGTAGATCCAGCTTTACAACTACTCAAAGGAGAACCCTCAGCAGAAACCAAACTTGTTACTGAATTTCTGGCACAAGCAGAAATTCCTGAAGTGTCTCCAGTTTTGAAAGAAGACCAAGAAAACACTTCACTTGGAACCAGGCCTATGGCAGAACTTGTTGAGCAAAGTGACACCCTGGGGGTGGGTACACTCTTGCAACCACCCAGAGAGGAGGCATCAGTAGAAACCAAACTTATTGCTGAAACTGTAATGCAATCAGAAGTTAATGAAGTGTCTCCAGTTTTAAAACCACTTGAAGGAAGCACTTTGCCAGGAGCCAAAGCGATGGCTGAAATGGTGGAGCAAATTGACACCCTGGAAGTGGGTTCCATAACTGTGCAACCACTTGGAGAAGAACCCTCAGCAGAAACCAAACTTGTTGCTGAAAGTCTGGCACAAGTAGACATTCCTGAAGTGTCTCCAGTTTTGAAAGAAGACCAAGAAAACACTTCACTTGGAACCAGGCCTATGGGGGAACTTGTTGAGCAAAGTGACACTCTGGAGGTGGGAACACTCTTGCAACCACCCAGAGAGGAGGCATCACTAGAAACCAAACTTATTGCTGAAATTGTGATCCAATCAGAAGTTAATGAAGTGTCTCCAGTTTTAAAACCACTTGAAGGAAGCACTTTGCCAGGAGCCAAAGCTGTGGTGACTGAAATGGTGGAGCAAATTGACACCCTGGAAGTGGGTTCCATGGCTGTGCAACCACTTGGAGAAGAACCCTCACAAGAAACCAAATTTTTTGCTGAAATAACAGCAAAAATAGAAGTTCCTGAAGTGTCTCCAGTTTCAGAATTAGCTGAAAAAGATACCCTTCCAGGAAGTAAAACTGTCGCAAAATTGGTGGATAATAGCAACATCCTTGAAATGAATCCAGTTGTGCAAGAAATGCTAGAAGAACCCTCAACAGAAAGCAATCTTGTTGAAATTATGGCACAAATAGAAGTTCCAGACGTGTCTTTTGTTTTGCAATCACCCAAAGAAGAACACAGTCCAAGAACTGCACTCACAATGAAAGCACACGAGGAAAAGGACATTTCTGAAGCTTCTCCAGTTCTGCACTCACTCAAGGAGGACACCTTGACAGAAATTGAGCCTTTTGCCAAGGTTTTGGAGAAAATCAATATTCCTGAAGCTTCTTCAGGTTTGGAAAAACTCAAAGAAAATGTCTTGCCAGGAACATCACCCATGGCAGAAACAACAAATGAATTGGACACAGTATCTGATGTTTCTGCAGACTTGCATTTGCCACAGGAAGAAACCTGGCCCCAAACTGAGCCTGTTGCAGAAGTGCTTGAGCAAATGAACATTCTTGGGGCCTTTGAAGATAAAATGGAGGAAACAACTTTCCTGCCTAGTGACAATATCTCTCAGTCTTCAAATGAGCATCAAGGGTCTTCTGAAGAGCCTTGTCAAGATGGAATACAAATTCCAGATATTGTGCCTGAGCCTAGTGATACATCAGAAAGGCTTAGTGTTCAAATCTCAATTGAGGTTCTACATGCATCATCTGAAAATATAATCCTGCCTGGAAGTGGTGCTGAATCTGGCCATGTTTTACCGGCTTCAAGGAAAGAACTAGCATGGGAGCCATCTGGTACTGAAGAAGAACTGTTTGTTCATTTGCCTCAAATTTCTTCTGAAGTACCTCAACAATTACCAGAAGGCCATGCAGCTTCAGAAGAAATAACTGAGCAGTTGTTGAACTTGCCATTATTGGGAGGACCAAAGAAGTCTGAGTTGTTGAAAGAGAGTTCAGAATCCTCTGAAGAATCTGATGGGGATCATGAAGTGTACCAGGCAACAGAGGCAAATCCTTCAGATTATGCAATTGTATCCCAGAAAACAGCTGAATTCATCCCTCATTCTTTCAAATGTTCTGATGAAATTGGAGAAGTAGCTGTATTGGTGGATGGCATCTGCTCTGTGCCACCTGAAGAAAACATTGAAGAGACCACTCTTGAGATTCCACCAAGCGCATTGGCTAGAAATGAAAAGGAAAATGGAATTGTGGAAGAAAGGCCAATTTCTTTGAAATTAGTTGAAGAGGAAACAATTACTCAAAAGCCTGGATCAGTAAATGTGGCTGTTCTGGAAGATATTTCAAAGTTAAGGAGCAAAGATTCAAATCCTGAAAGTGCCAAACATTATGACGCCAGCATCCCAGTGGAAACTACCTTGAAATCCATTCAAGAGGAAAGTCCACCACAGCAATCCTTGTCACAGACTGTGCAGGATTCTTTGGAAGATAGTCCAAATATTGAAGAGACTCCTGAACCATCTGTGGCACCATCAATCATCTCATCAGAAGAAAATCCCACAGTTTCTGTCCAATTTCAAATTTCAGAACTTTCTGAAACTGACAGTCCACTTCAAAAAAGCAGTTCTGAAGAAATTATCTTGGATGATTCAGTTGTCCTTGAGACTGAGGATATTCCTGAACCATGTATTACTTTGTCCTTCACTCAGGATTTGAAGCCATTTGAACCCCAAGTTCATATCCCTGGCTTAAAATCAAGTGGAGAATGCTTGGAGTCCCAAGAAGGAATTGATGACATAACCTCCAGTGGTATTGCCCAAAACATCAAGTTGGACCACATTTGCAGATCAATCATTTCTGAACAGAATTTGGAGGAAAGCACAGTGGACAAGCAAATAATGGAGCTTGATGCGGACATCCCTGTCCAAGGATACATATCTGAAATTTCTGGATGGGAAGTCTTGGATCTTCAGGAGCCTGTAGCATGCATCACTTTGCCCACCACCTGTGATGAAACAGAGCTCGCTGCATCCTCTATCCAAGATGGAAGAGTTGCCAAAGACTCAATGGAAATATCAAGCTTGAATTCAAATGACGAAGGCATTATTGAAATCCAAGGAACAATCCACAATGATGCTCAAGAAACTCTTGAACAAGACCTGAAGTTGAAGCATGTTGCTGAATCCAGCATTCCTGACAAGAAGCCTGAAGAAATCCTAGAAGCAGATCACATTTTCAGGCCTCATGAGGGCATTCAAGTCCAAGAAATGTCCTCTGTTCTTACCAGCAGTTCAGTAGTCTTAGTTACTCAAGAGCCTGAGGCATGTACCATCTTTGATGAAATCCCAGTTGAAGAACCTGAAGTCCCAAGAGAGCTTACTGTGTCCTCCACTGAGGATGGGAAACTCCTTGAAGTCTCACTTGATACTTTGGGCTTAGAAACAAGACAAGAAAGCAGCCAAATTGAAGGAACAAGCTATGATGAATTGCAGGAACAAGCTCTTGGATACTTCAAAGAATTGGAGCCCAATGTTGAACCAATCATCTCTACTGTTAAGCAACAGATATTTCCAATTGACACTCAAAGTTTGGGAATTGAGGAGATCAAATCAGGCCATGAAAGCAGAGCTGGAATAACTGGTGTTTTGGTTATTCAAGAACCAGAAGCAGGCATTGCTTCATCCTCAACTTTCAGTGGAATTCCTGTAAAAATCTCAATGGAAGATGCAAGTTTTGAACAAGCTGATGAGAAGGCCCAATCCCAGAAAGCTCCAATTGACCAAGATATTGAAGCATTTCCAAAGCCTTTGGAACCATGCCCTGATTTGCCATCATCCTCTGCAGAAGATACACTTGGAGGAAGTGAAATTCTGGAACACGTAGAACAAATGTGCAAAGTTACACTTGATTCAGAAATTTCTCAGCCAGAAACAACTGTGACCTCACCTGATGTTCAGGAAGCCTTTCCTGAGGAATCTTTGAGGAAAATAACAGCAAAAGAATCAGTTGAAGGCCACCAAGCTGAGCAAAACAATCTTGAACCTACTCCGCAAAATAAGCAGGACATTTTAGCCAAAATCAAGACTTCAGACCTCAAAGAGCCATGTCTTGAAGTGTGTGAATCAACACTTGATAAAACACCATTGGAAAGATTGCCAATAGCTGAAAAGAGTCCTGACAGGATTGTCACAGTGTCTGCACTAATGGCTGGAATCCCAGAAAAATTCCAATTGACAGAGACAATGGAGGAAACAAGTGAAGGACACAATCAACCTCAAGAAATACCATGTCAGACATTGACTACTTCCATGGAAGAACACTTTGTTGAACTTCAAGAAGAACTTTCAACAGAAGATACAACTCTGGAACCAACTGGAGAAATTTCATTAGAAAAAACAATTCAGAAACCAACTGGACAAATTTCAATGGGAGATGCAACCATGGAACAAACTGAAGAAATTTCTGAAGATACATCTCTGAAGCCACTTGGAGAAATTTCTGTGGAAGAAGAAACTCTGAAACCAACTGGGATAACTTTCCTAGACAAACAAGTTCATGCTGAACCTGATGGAACTTTCAAGGAGGGTGATGACAACCAAATGGACAACCTATTGGAAGGAAACATTCCTGACCTAAGCAGAGATACCAATCAAGACAGTGAATTGGGAGGAATTTCTTCAGTGGACTTGACTCTTTATATGGAAACCTCTCAAACAAGCCTTCTTCTAGCTTCTCCACACAATGTTTCAATGGAGGACAGAGGTCTACCATCAAAGGAAGAAATGTCCAAAGTGCAAGTAACACCAGGGCAGCATCTTGAAGAATCCATGGAAGAAATCTCTGTTACAGAGGATGTTTTTGAACCTCCAAGTGCACCTGTCATCAGTGATGAAAATCAGGAGAATCTAGCAGAACACAAACTTTTGAAGTCAGATGAGGCTTGCATTCTACTGCTTGAGAAGACATGTGAAGAATCTTCCTTGGAGAACTTGGCCATTGTGGAAATTATTCAAGAACATTCCACTACTTTCCCTTGTGTACAAGAAGATATTGAGGAAATTCCTGAAGGAAGTGGTGAAGCTGTCCCAGAGTTTATTCATCTCCAGAAAACCACCACATATGAACCGTCACAAGCCCTATCAAAGGACAATCTTGATGTATATGAAGCTTCTGAACCTCTTGTCACATCCTCTGCCAAACTTGATGACAACAAAGAGCTGGCTTATGTTGAAGAACCAAGTATTTCTCAACCAATTCCAGGGCCAATGGTTGACCACAAATCTGAGTTTGAGGGACAGTGTCTGGAAAGCATTGATCTTTGGAGTCTGATCAACAGTCCTCACCTCTGTGGCTTGGAAGCAGTTGCAGTTGCTAAATGCAATGGTTCTGATTTGAATACTCTGCAAGAAATTCAACAGCTGTCATCAGTGATCAGGGAATCAAGGGTCCTTCCAGAGGAGCAACTGCTTCAGACCTCAACACAAATGAATACGATTCCAGATGAGGAACCCGGGTCACTTTTCAAGAATGCTCTCATTGGTGAACTGAGGAAAAAATGTGTTGAACAAGATCAAGCCATTTACAGTGAGACAGAGATTCAAAAAATATGTGAAGCTGCCCTGAAAAAACTTGAAATGTTGTCAAGTCATGCTACATTAAATTTTCCTGCGGCATCTGACAAGTTGACTGAAGAATATCCTGATCTACTGTCAGAACCTGTGAAAAGCCTCACAACAGCAATGTCCCAGACTGTGTTCATAAAATCTGCAGCTGGGCTTCTTGATCATGTGGTCATCCTAGAAGAACGCTTGAAAAATGTTGCAAACATTTACAAAATTGAGAAGAGAAAGAAAGAGTCATCAGAACTCCAAGAAGTTGCTGATTTGATGCAGACATGTCAGCAGTTGATCAAAAGATATTGGAAAATTGCGCAAACTTTGCAGGACACTGAGAACGTATCCTCTGAGGCCCTGAGAAGTTTGCAGACAACTACTGTAAGTTGTAATATCACAATTTATGTTCTCTTAATGATCAACATAAATCCTTGTTTTTTTCTTCAGACAAAAGTTTCACTTCAAGTTGCGGCTGCTGAAGAACTTCTTGACAAGATGGATCCACAAATTTCTTGCCCTGGAATAAAATCAAAATTGGCATCAAGCCGAGTGAAAATAATGCTTCCCTCGACAGAAAAGGAGTTGAAAACACCGTCTGTCCAACTTGATGGAACATTGCTTCAGTCTGTGAAGGCATGTTTAGAGCACTCCTCATTGGAATTGGTGAAATTGGATGAGGTTTCAACGAGGACCTTTGGCGAAGCTCAGGCAGCCGAAATTTCATTTGCTGTAAGTTTTTCCTGCTGGATGAAGCCTTGCGTTGTGTCAAATATATAAAAGTTTATTCATTCCCCACAGGTTTTGAAAGGGAGATTACTCACGAGTGAATTCCTGTTGAAAACATTACCCGACCTGGGTGAGGTGGAGAATTCTGCAGAAGTACAAGTTCTTGAGACGAAGCTGAGGACGTTGTTGGAAAATGTGCACAACTGGGAAAATGCATGCACTTCTGTGGCGTGCCAGTCGATTAAAAACTGCTCTCAAGACACTTTGGAAGACATTGTGGACTCGGTTATTGAGCATTTCGAAACTTGCTGTGAGAGTAGCAGTGATCACTGTCTAACATCTTTGGGCAACTTGGTCAATTTCCTAGAGAGGAATGAGGTGAGATTTCCATTCATTCCCAAGTGGGGAGCTATTCTTTGTGTGACCCAACAACTGGTGCACACTGGGGTCATCAACTGGTGTACATGGGCTATTCTGGGGTTACTAGCATGCACCTCTGTTGATGAAATTTTGCTACCCTTCCACGGCTACATTTGGTACACAAATGTGACATAACAGGAGTATCACAAAAATGCACGAACTGTAACCTTGGTGTGACTTATTTATTACAAATGTGAACCTGAGTAACCCTGGTGTGAACACACAATTGGTGCACATTAGGGATATACATGTGCAACAGAAACACTTTGGTACACTTCAGGTGCACAGCAGGGTTACTGTGTAGAAATACAGACACATCCCCAGTGTGCACCAATCTCCCCACTTTGGTTGTTTTTCATGACAAATTTCACATGGGCTCTTCCGGAAAAACAACATATTCAGGCATACATATTCTTTATATTACTCCTGATTTTCCTGCTGGAAATGTTCAGTGATGGTGATCCATATTTGCACATCATTCTACATTATTTACAACAAAATCTTGCTGCCATACGTTATGAATAAGTCGAATCGGGGTTCCCCAGCAAATTACGGTATTGTTTGCATTTCTGTTCTTTTTAGCCGTAAAAAAAAGCCTCGAACTACAGTATGTCAAATTCGCAAAGATTTTTCACGCATTGTCCAGGCAGAGACTCATCTCTTCAATCAGGCGCCGCATGTTCTGAAATTATTTTTTCATGGTGAATTGAACGTGAAATTAAAAATCACCAGTACTGCTCTGATACGTGACCAACGTCGATAAATTTGTTGGGCAGTGTGATGCATGACATCCTTGAAAAATGTGTGACTCGCCTGACAGCGATCAAAATGCATGATCAATCATTGAAAGTTTTTCCAGAAGACTTTCATTATATCTGTTAAAATGGTAAGTGATGGAAAAAGGAAATATTTAATGCATAATTATTAAAAATGAAATATTTAAAATGAATTATACGGTCAATAATTTCATGCACACGTTTCTTCGTTTTTTTTTCGAGCTCCTCAGTCGTGTAATGGGACGAAATGGAATTTCAGAGAAGTTTTGATTGTTTTTTTTAAAACTCAAATAAACAAAATTCGATGCATCGTGCTGTATGTATTTATTGTAACTTCTGTACGTCTTCTGCTCAGGCGACTCTTGTCCAGCTGAAATGGCTTCAACCCATCATGGAAACGGTGTCTCTGGAAATGGCCGGGAGAACTTCCAACACCGACAAGAAACGCTTTCTAGAAATTCTGGACCTTCTCGCACCGAGATTGGAGAAAGAAATCGATCGTTTTCAAGTCACATCATCGCATTGCAAAAGCCTGTGCGTTGCCATTCGAAGAGCGTCGATCGAAAATCGAAAACTGTCCCGGGATTTGGAGAAATTGAGTTGTGACTTCGCCGAGCTGATTTCCGCGAGACGAGATACTTATTCGTCTTCGAGTTGTGTGGAATCGACTGCGTTTGCACCTGAGCTGGATTGCACTGCTGTGCTGCTCAACTTCCAGATTCAGGAGTTGAAGGTGAGTTATTTCTTGAGATTTAATTTTAATCACAATTCAGTATTCATTTCTTTAATGAATATTTTCATTTGCATTTGCTCGAATGTACTTGGCATTGGTGCGAAATTTCCAGGACTTCATTCGCCAGGGGGTCAGCATAAATTTAGTTGATTTTGTGATTTAAGCAAAATATTACGGTATCCCTATTTTACATTTATTTTTGACTCTCACGGAAAAACATGTCTTGGAAATACAATTTTTTTTTCGAAATGAGGATCGGATTGATAACTAACTAAATTTGTTAATTTGTATGATGTACTTTTTTGAAAAAGATGGTGCCTATATTTTCCATTGATTTGTCTCAGCGAAGAAATGACTTCGAAGCACGGACTAAACAATTGTGCAAAAAATTTTGAAGTCAAATGTAATTTGGGCGAAGAATTGAATGAAGTGCTTGAAATTTTTAAAATCTTTTTCAATATCTTCTAATTTTTAATCGCTTAGGAAGGAAATGACCATGAAGTATGAATTGTCGTTGAAATAATGATCGGATTGAAAGCCAACTTAATTTATGATTATTATGCTGTATACTTTTTTGAAGGAGATGGTTCACATTTTCCATTGATTTGTCTCAGCAGAGAAATGACTTCGAATCACGGGCTAAACTTTGTCGGAATAATTTTGAGATCGAATGACATTTCGGCAAATAATTATATGTACCGTATGCTTGAAATTCTTTCTTGCAGAAACTGGAAAAATCAGCGACAGTGCTTGCTGCCAACTCTGCCCTCAGTGACTCCAGGACGACTCTGAGACAACTGATTGTTCAAAATCCCAGGGACTTGCTGATTGATGCATCATTCATTGAAGACCCTGTGGAATTGTGCCATGGGTCTCTCAACGCACTGCTTCGAAAGATACAAGAAGAAATCTCGACTTTGATGGACGAATTGAAAAACTGGAAGCTGTTCCTGGAAAGTGTTGATTGCTTGGATGACCTTGCTTTTGATGCACGACAAACACTGCGACTGAATGTCTGGGAGAATTTTGAGACCCTGGAAGACCTCCAAGTTTCGTTGTCAAACATCCAGGTGGGTCAATTTTTTTTCAAGGAGAGGTTCTTTATATGGGGAAAGTTGTTGTAAAAATAAACAGCAGTATTCAATTTGTCACACAAACCCGAATTCTCAGTAGAATCTTCTTTCTTTTCATCTCTGTGAGAATCTCAAAAGACCTTGGTTCTCACATTTCTTTCTGAGCCTCCAAGGCTACATTTTATTGCTAAATCCTGTTGCTGTTTTTCATCCTTGGAGGACAGTTTTCCTGTTTGCCAAATGAACGAGAAAAACTTCACTCTCATTTGAGCTCTGGTGCAATTCACTTGACCATTTGCAAGTAAAACCTATTTTTGTGTGGTTTGAATATTTTCAAAGTATAACAACTTTAAAACAGGGTGAATTCTCACCCTGGCCGCAGCCCGACGAAATTCTGTTGCTTCATTTTTTTAAATGACCTAAATAACAAAAGTGTCCAAGACGTGAGCAATATATGTCACTGAAACCCCCGAAACCATATTGAATTTATGCGAATTGATAATTCAATAATTTTTCAAATTGTTGTTTGAAACCGAAGGTTGGGAATCATAGTCCTCGAAACCACTGTGAGATAAATACAGCAAGCGTCTGCTTATCTGCCGAAAACTGTTCGCAATTTCAACCATGCTTTGTGCAAATTCTTGCAGGCCATTTCACTTTTTTTAACAGCCTTCGCATTTTTCATGTACAATATAATACTGAAATTCTTATAATTGAAAAGCTCGTTCCTCAGAATATGATAATCACATTCTCGGACATCGTGTTCGTGCAAGAATGTCGGAAAAACTTGGAAAATCACAAAAAGACTGATGCACGAATTTTTAATGCACTACCTTTAAGCATGCTTTGAATTTTAATCGAATCGCATTCAATTATACAGTACCGTATTCCTTTTATTGAAATTTAATTCATCCGGACAGAATCATAAAATATAGGTGACATTTTAGATTACGAAAAATTTATCACTTTTTCGATTCCAATAATAGTTGTATGTGTGTTTCGTCTTCTTTTCAACGATTGTTGACATCTTCGTTTCGTTTTCGCGAAGAAAATCTCTCAAATTATTTTCTCGATGCTATCTTGTTTGTATTGAAAACGTTCTTTTCGATCGTTTATGATTGTTTATGTTATATTTTTCCTTATTTTTTTTGTAAAGGGATTGAAAAATGGCTTCGAGGAGAACGAGAAGGCGATCGCAGAAGCAAGAAAGAGACGGAATGGTGTTGAACGCCTGGCCAACGGGGTCCCAGCAGCAGAACGTTTGGAAGCCGTCATTCGTAATTTGAAAACTGCGGAAAAAGTGACAGAAGACGTCCTCGAATCGTATCAAACGGCTGCTTCTCTTTGGGCTGATTGGCAGTCAAGAAAAATCATCGTGACGAATTTCACCCGAGAAGCTGCTGACGTTGTACTCGAAGCCGCACTCGAACGAATCTTCACCAGGAAAGACGGAAATTCGGGCGGCTTGATCGACAGAGTTTCCGTGAGTTTGTTTTTTCCTGTCTTTCTTTTCTTTCTTATTGTTTTAGCTATGTTCTTTTATTTGTTTAATTTTCTGAGAACCTTTATTTATATGGCTCGATTCGTGTATTTATTGTTTCATCGGCTGATGGAAGCGAAGAAAATGGTTTTGTGGGTCTTTTTCTCTTGTTGCGGAAAGGCCAAGTCACGCTAGAAAGCGATTCGAATTGGTTCCTCATCATTTCGCGGTTCATTGAACAAACACTCTTTCTCTCATCGTTCGAGAATTCCTAATAATTCGCCGTGTCTTATTGTTTTTACTTTAGGATCGCTGGAAAGAATCCCACAGCAGTTTCAGTACTTGCGCAGTTCGTTTTCCCTTTTGTTCTTATTTTCAAGTCGTGGATTATGTGAAAATGCTGATGACGATGCTATTGTTCAGACGTTCGTGTATACAATTTTACTGCTGGAGGAAAAAAAAGCGAAGCGTAAATCAGGGTTTCTTCTGGAACCTCTCAATAAGGCTTCGACGAATTATTACAGAATATTCATTCATGTGAAGCATTTAGTTGATCTTGGACGATAAAGATGATTTACTTTATAGGAAAACAAGCGCGAGGTTTAGTATTTTGAGAGGATAAGTAAAACTTTTAGCTCAAATGCAGAAGACCAATCTTTGGATCGCATACAGTGAGACCGCGATATGCGGACACCCCGACATATGGACAATTTGACTTAGGGACATTTGAATACCAAAAAAAGCAGGCCCATCATCTTGGCTCGAGTTAGGGACACTTCTCCGAAATTTTCCCAAAAAATCGAAGCATTTTATTTTTAATTTTAATATCTTTTGAACAAATCAAGCTGCTCATATTCACAAAAATTGAAAAAAAATTTAATGCATGAATTCGCTCTAATTCATAATCAAAAGCAAACTGATTTTGTGCTTTTCTCAGAGTTTTTTCTATCACCTGTTCATATTCTAGCAAGACTTATCCTTTTCCTTTGCTTTTTGATCTCCTTTTGATACCAAAAGATCAGATTATACTGTATGTGGTTTGTTCTGCCCTGTTATTTTCTACAACATGAAGTTGAGGGAAGCAATTTTTATTAAATTTTTTGAGGAATTATTTCTAATTTTTGACATAAAGGGGAACCAATTGAATGCATTAGCATTGAAGTCCAATGGAAAATGAAACTCAACTTAA
>CAJPEX010001741.1:2595-50574 GCA_905338405.1 Notodromas monacha
ACTGAAATAAGGCACAGAAAGTGAATGACAATTTTTAACTAGAAGGATGGTGTGGCGGAATAATTAGATCACCAATTATATAATGTGTGTCGAATTATCTCAAATGTTCTGGAATAATTGAATTGGGCTGCCGTTAGATGGCAGTCCATGTTAATTGAATATTCGAACCATTAATTCATCCCTTTCAGGTGCAGTAAGGCAGATTCCTGGAAGGGACAGAGTGATAACCATAGAAGGTCACTCTTCCAAATTTTTTTTTATTCTTATTCCTGAGTCAGTCTTCTGTCAGTAATCATTTCAATTATTTCTCATATTTCTAGGGTGTGTGTTCTGTAAACTAATTATGGGGAAAAAGTGAAATACATTTATCCTTTTAGCTTTTTTGGATTTCAGGTGAACCCCACAACTGAATGATCTGTTTCATTTCAAGAATCTATCCTTTTTTGCCTGCTTTTGTAATCATTGATTACAAATGGTTTCTAAATTGCACAAATCAAAGAGTTGGTCAAAAACTGTTTCCATTAATTTTACTGCATCCTATTAAATGATAACGCATTGAATAGTTCATGGTTATCATCAACTATTCAACGAACTCATGAACTATGGTTAGGAATGTACCATTCTGTTCCGTGAACAGACTGGAAACGTTTTTCTTACCGGGAACAAATGATCATCAACTATGGCGCAATTAAATACAATTAAAACTGTTCAAAAAAGGTTTAATGCTTGAATTACGAGCGGATGGAATGCTTGAGCAATATCGTGCTTCCAAGTACTGTACTGTAACTTCTTCAGTAATAAAGATTTATAGTGGCACCTGGACGCCCGAGTATTCGGACGATCCGACATACGGACACTACAAGCTCCAAACCTTAGCCCTGACATCTGGACAATATCTCAAGATGTGCATCTTCGACGAAATTTTTATTTTAAAAAAGCTTTCTTCACTGAATTGTTTCCTTAAAAAAAATTTTGTAACGTGAATTCTTCCCTAAAACAAATAATCCACGTTTTTTTAAAAATTACAATTATACAGAGTGTAATTTGAATAGCAGTTCTTTTGAATAATCCAAGTCACAAGATATATTTTCTTGTTCATCGATGACGGCAAACGACGGGTTCAATTCATCTTTTGTCATTAAAATTAGATTGTTCATTTCCAACATTCTACAACTAAAACCGGGTTCAAGTACTGGACTCATGCGCTACAGAATTACTAAATCACGCAGCAGTAATTATTTACAAACTCGAAGAATACTTCATCAACATGTTCCTTTCGGTCAAATATTATTAATTTGATCATTGCGCTTGAGACATAAGCTTGCGAATTGCGAAAGTATCCGATAAAAAGACTAGATGACTCCAATTACCTGGGTGAATGAGTGAAGGCCTTGTCGTGAGAAAAGTGCATTCCAGAAATAAAAATTGATTCAAGCATCACCTCAAGGAATTTGGCCTGCAAAATCCCCACAAATCTAACAAGTCCACGCGGCATAACCACGATTATTTCGAAGTTTCATTATACAGTTGAACCTTTTAAAGTCAGATTTGAAGGGACTCCAAAAATTCGATGTAAAGAGTTTTTTACTTGAAAAAAANGAGGCACCTTGATAAATTAATTATTAAAGCGACACCTACCTAGCGTTTCGGAAAGGGCAGAAACATCAATAAGGTGAAGCTACTGCTGGAAGCACCCAATTATCCTTCGCCTCTCTCTGATGGTTGTTGCTGCACATATTTAAAATAGGATCGAAGACTCGATCCTCCCGACACCGCATCGGCAGCAGGGTGCGGTAGATCCAATAAGTGCATTCGCGTACTGGATGCATCTTTCTCACGCCGGTCGTATCGGAATGCACTCTCGCACACGCCTGAGAAAAGAATGACATTACCGGAATGCCTCGGGCGACGGCGGGAGTCAAGGGCGCCGCCGCGTGGCGCTTATTTAATGAGATTTTTCTCTCGACTTGCGCACTTTGGCTCGATATGCAAACCGGAGGAGGAGGGGGAGGAGTGTAGATGTCACAGAGGCATGGGAAGCTGTCGAATGCTCTGTTTTTTATGGCTGCTTGCTGGAAGCCCTTTATGCCCAGCAGCATTTATTCATTAATTTTTTTACTATCCAGAATTAAATACTGTACTTGTGAAATACTGTAGTTTGGTGAATTCTTGTTTTGAAACATCTACAGTGAGACCCCCAGATGCGAACGTAATTGATGCATCAAGAGTGTCCCTAAGTTGAGTCTTGTTTTCCTGTAGACTTACATGCTATAATTTTTAACTGGCGTTTTATGGAAGAAATATTCTTCAGAATTCCATGAAAAAAAATGGTTTGCCACTTGAATTTGATTCAGTGAATATATTTTCAACTCAATAAGAACATTTGGAGCATGAAATAGTGTATCTCTGTACTGTATATTGAAATATTGGCATCTACAAAAATAACATTTAAGTCACAAAGAGAGAAGGAAGTCCCTCTAAGCAATATATAATTATTTTCAATTAGCTGAATGGATATGGAAAAATGATGGGAGAAATGACAAATAATTTTTCTTGCATAAATCTTAGGGTTGGAAATATCTGTTTCTTGCAATCAAGCCAAATAAAAGTCAATTTTTGTTAAATTTATTGCCAATTTTAGCATGCAATGTCCTCATTTTGAGTCAGTGTCCATATGTCAGGCCTTTTTTATGCTCTTTTTTATTGAAAAGTAAATGTCCCTATGCTGAATTGTCCTCATGTTGAGGTGTCTGCATGTGGCGGTCTCACTGTAATTGCAAAAAAAAAAGAACCGTATTTACTCAAGCACCACGCATGCCCTTCAAGAAGACGCGCACCTTGACGACTTTTTGTGAAGTAAATTCGAGTGAAAAGTCTTAAAAGTGATCCTTTCAAAACACCCGCGCCGCAGTTTTCAGTGAAAAACATTTATATACAGTATCATGAATGACAGCAGGTAAAATTGTTAATTGGTAATGGTTTATAAGGGTGAATTGGAGACCAATTTGCCCATATACAGTGTGAAGTATGGCTTGAATGACTGGAGTCGCTTATTTGGAAGGATATTCTGTACTGTATTTTTAATTATGAATTTGCTGCTATTGTGCCTCAACAAGTAGGACCTGTTCAGGTCAAAAAGGGGGATTTTCTCCGACGTAATAAATTTATCAAAAGTAGCAATGAGAAATGTTGCAGTACCTTTATCTGAAATGTTGGCGAGAAAGGGCAGTTGAAATTATCTCATTTAAAAAATGCTGGGGTTTTCTCCAAAGAACACTTCAGACAAGTTTTCACCTGATGAAATAAAATTGGGTTCAGTAATCGCTGCAATTGCTATAATTCTGGCTTATGCTGCGATTCTTGTTACTGATATTTTGTTTTGAGTGTCAGGGAAAGAAGGAGGTGTACGCATACCAGAATATATTTTCTTTTATTTTGGTAGCCATATACAGCTTATTTTTTGGTCTCCCATTCTGAAGTGATTGAATGCGTTTGAATGGATTTTGGTAGGGTGGGAAGGGGGTTTGGATGTGGGAATGTTGACTGAACATTGTGAACGCTTAAAAGCAGAAAATAAAGCTTTCTGTTCACTGCACGGACTTCGAGATTTATTTTTTTATTTTGTGTTCCATTCCTCGAGGTAACTTTTGCATTTATTTTCACAGTCAAGATTAAAAATTTTTCATAAAGAGGCCCTGACTCATTAACCTCAGTAAATCAAAAGGTGGGTCCGATTAATTTGATATCTCGGTGATCAAAGCCCATACGAAGTGTGCGATCTAGTAGACTTGCTAATTTAATTTGCGAGGACTGTGAGTCGAAGGCACCAAGAGTCGAAAAGGCTAGTACATGAGGGCTATTGAACACGAAGAGAGCCTTAAACCTTAAAAGCTCGAACAGACTTTAACATTTCTTTATGACATGATGACGCAGGACGTAAATGCAGAGAATCCAATTCCTGATTTCATCCTATCCTGCGGTTCATTTCCGTCAATCGTGATAAACAAGTACTGTTCTGTATAACTGAAGTACTAATCAAATTTTATGTATGCTGGCATCAGTCTCAGAACAGATTGGATCCCTGAACCTGGGCGTGATAGCGGGTTGCATTCATTCAATCTTTGATTGAAGATTTTTTTTCTGATTTTGCGTGCTTCATTCCGAAAAAGTTATACAGTGAGCAGACATGATCTGCACACACATTCTTGTTTTTACCCGAGTTGAAGTAATTAAAAATCGTAACTCAAGGCTGACGGTGAATATGTCATGTAGATTGTTTATAAGAGTGGAAGTACCCTTTTACCTTTGGTCGCTTCATTTTCAAAATGTGTTGAAGGCGGTTTCTCTCCCTTTGCTTAAATATTACATTTTGTGAGGAATGATTCACCTTTAACCAAGTTTTTTTTTCAACTTTCGTTCATCTCTCAAGGATGACTTGAAATATGTTCCTGGAGTGACTTCGCACCTTGAGCCCCGTTCAGGAAGATTAATCTAATTTTAACCGAGCGTTGATCAGTCTTCTCCAGAGGTGAACCTTTTCTCGAAGGTGTAAAAAAAACAACCATAAATTAAGTCAAGGTTTTCATGACCCGAGGCAGAATTTGAATTGTTCGTGCATTTAAATATTTTTGAGAAAAACTTCAATTTTCCTGATATTCCTGATCCAAGAGCAAAACTGTTATCAAATGGGAAATATTCACAATATAGTCCATAGGGGCCAAAAGACATAATTTTTCTCATACTGCGTCCATTTGTCGGAATGTCATATAATCCGCATGTCGGATCAAATTTTGCAATAGACTCCAACGGGAACATTGTTCATCACTGCTTCTATTTGGCAAAAATTCGAAAAAAGGCTTCGAACGATTTAAAATACAATTATTTTTAGGCTTATCCATGAAGCATCGGTTTTGTAATTTGTGCATGTGGACAAATATTGACAAAATATGGATCAGCAGAGGATAATATCCATCAGGAGGAAACAAGGTTTCCCACGCATTTTCAGAACAAGGTGAGGACTGTTTATCAGACGGGAAAATTTGCACCAACTAAATCATAAATTGTCAACTTCTCCGCATGTAATGCTCGAAGGTTCTAGCAAAAATTCTAGGAGTTCCCTGCAAAGCACTTCCGTACTTCATCATGATAAACGATATTTTTCAATTCTCATCCTTATGGAGTACTGAAAATGATTTGTTTTCAATTGAAAGCACTGAAAGCATACAGGAGAGCTGTTCATAAATCTCTGTCTTTCGCAGAGTTTAAAAAGATGGAAGGGGAATGTGTTAGGTTATATTTTATAATTATTCTCCGATAACCCCCCCACCCCCCCCCCCCCCCCCCCCCCACCCCCCCNCCCCCCCCACCCCCCCCCCCCCCCCCCCATAAATTGTTCTACGTAAATATTTAAAATCACTCGGCTCTAGGAAAGTAAATATATTCATCATCAACCGATCCATTGCAAACCACAACAGAGGTCGAATACATTAATGAATGAATTCAGCCTTCGTAGTGAGAGTTGAACAATGCTTTTGATGACTCCATCGTAGCTTCAATTGTCTAGAAGAACATCAGCAAAGCAAAGCAAAATAAATCAGGATGCACAATATGATGAAGAGGTCTGAAAGAAGAGACAATAATGGTGTAAGACAGAATATTTCTCCATATTGGCAAATCGTTGACAGGCAGTAATTATGCAACTGCTGTAACCCCGAAATTCATTTTTCTCGACCCCAATGATTTTATAACGCTGGCAAACGCTCATGTATATGATCTCCATGATTTCGATGTGAGTAATGTTTGTTTTTCGTGATTGTTCTGAGAGATATTTCTGAAACGTCAGGCAGATGTCACTACCAGAGCAAAAGACCTGTTTACGCAGCGTTGGAGTGTAACTAAACACATTTTTCAAGATATTAATCACGGAATTATACGGCTTTTTTTTAAATAGACAGGATTGTTTTTCACCCCATTTTTTTTCTCTCCGACAGATTTTCATCCTGGATAATTCGCGAAGATTATCTGGGTAACTTGATCATCGATGTTATTCAGCTGATCGACTCGGTCAAGTCTAGTTGTGTTTTCTTTTTTTTTTAATCCAGAAAAACGTATATACAGTACCTCGAATAAAACACACAAATTCGTGTCCTTCCAAGTCTTCAAGTTCAACAGGACGGAACGACGAGGAATGCAGGGCTTTGTCTTATTCAACTTTTTTAATACCGCATGTGAACACGGAGCTAGAATAGGTTTATATATAAGCATGTCCATCTTCGAGAATGATTCTGCTGTTCAGTGTAATTTTCTCATGTGTTCCCTACATGACTGTAGGTAGATACTAGGGAACCTTTAGCATTCAACCTGAATGATGGGGTCCCATTTCCGACTTGAACTGCTCGGCGACCCTGACATTGTACCTTGTCTACATTTTTATTCTTACTTTATTTTCTTTCTAGTGGTTTCGAAATCCTACAAGTTTCCTTCGAAAATTAAGATTGTGTGTCAAGATTTCAAGATAAACTGCTTGATTCTCAATTTTTAACGCGACATGAATAACAAGAATTCAAAATTGCCAAGTAAGTTTTAATAATCTGAACTTCGAATTATTTTGCGCTGGGGGTTTTTCTTAGCGTGATGTCCGACGTTGAATTTCGGCAACTAAGGCCAATGATTCTGACTCATTTTTCTGACAAAAACAAAAAATCAACTGTATTTGCAAATAATGACAAAACATACTTGCATCTACCCATCAGTAACCCAAAAAACCCTATTTAACCTATTTAAATACAGTGAGACCCCAAGATGCAGACGTAATTGATGCATCAAGAGTGTCTCTAAGTTGAATCGTCCCTAAGTTGAGTCTTGTTTTCCCATAGTTCTATATAATTTTTAACTGGCGTTTTATGGAAGAAATATTCTTCAGAATTCCATGAAAAAATGTTTTGCCGCTTGAATCTGATTCAGTGAATATATTTTCAACTCAAGAAGAACATTTGGAGCATTGAATAGTGTAAATTGATTTTTTCTGGGAAAATAAGTGTCCCTATGTCAAATTGTCCGCAGGTCAAGGTGTCTGCATGTGGGGGTCTCAGTGTATTTTAACCAATTTAATATTAACCCTATTTAAAAAAAACCTGTTGAGGGAGCAGTCATATTAATATGAATACAATGAGAACAGAACTTTGGAACATTTGTTATTATTTGCTTTTCCATTACGCTTTTCTGTGTTTGGTGTGCAACTCTATTTTACACTCCGTTGTTATCCAGAATACCTTTCCAAATCACTCCCCTCTGTTTCATTTTATGTGCAACAAAGTATATTGACACCAATCTGAATTGGTTGCTACACACGTCCCTTGACCTTGTTGGCCAGAATCTATAAATACAAGTGTTTCCCATGCTGAAGCAAGCTTAGTGTTATTGGACTTTACCAGAAAGCCTTGGTGTAATTGCTATGCAATGCAACATATTATCAGTTGCTGTGTGCACATGAGGTAATGAAGATCACTCATCTAAATCTCTCATATTGGATCATTCCTTGTACTCTTTGAAAGTATGCAGAAAGCAATTTAAATCTCAAAGACACAGTTCTCTAAGTTGGTTGAAAATGTATCCACAACAAAACGAAAATTGATCATTTATCTAGCAACTTAAAGACCGAGGATTTTTATTTGATCATGCCAATTTAAGACAAGGTGCTGAAAAATACTTCAAAACCATTGGAAAAGTGAAAGCAACGCATTTCCAAAGGAAAATACATGAGCCCGAGCTCAAGCGTAAATTACACAAGAAAAGAGGTCCACGGAAGCAAAATTGAATCCAGCACTGAAGTGCGATGTCTGTAAGGTTAGCTTACAAAGTCAGTTTATGGAAACAAATCGTACTTTGACGCCGGAATGAGCAATTCTGCCGCTGAAGTCCATTGCCCGAACGTGGTTTGAGGTTTATCTTTATATTTTAATTTTTTTTGTGGCTTCCCTTTTTAGGCCGTAAAGCGTAAACCATCTGTTGCTGGTGACCTGAGCCATTCAATGAAATATCCTTTTTGTGACTCAACTTATTCGACAAAAAAAATCAGTAAAGGAAGTAATCGCTGCAATAAAAGAGCTCTGGCCCACAGCATATGGTGAAATATTCCATTTAGGTGAATCTGATGATTTAACCTAGGACACAGATATAGTATAGTGGTGCATCGAGATGCGGACGTAATTACTTCTCAGACTGTTCCCATATGTCAGGACGTCCGCATGTCGGACCACATGTTATTTTATGAATACATTTTATTTTCCCATGTTATTTCAATGATAACATTTTATTCAATTATCAAATTCGGAAAAAAATTCGTTATAAGCATGTCAAAAGTAATTGAAATATTTTCTCAAGTTGAAACCCTCAGAAAATAACTTCGCAGATAAAAACGACACAGAATCTGACCCTTCGACGTGAAATGGAGTCTGAAAGGCAGAAAAGCATAGATACGAAAATGCACAAAACCTCAATATTTTTCACCATGAGCTAATGTAAAAAAATGGGAATTGCATGAACAATTTTTTCCATTCTAAATGTCTGAAAATGTGAAGTTTTCGCGAAGCAAAAACTAACCCATGATCCTGCCAACATCACAATTTTTTTTCCATGAGTGAATGGTTAGTGAGAGGAAATCCTTGCATAGCATAATTTTATTGGTTATCTTTTCACATCTACATATCCAGGGGTTTATTTCCATCTATTGGAGAAAGGTTTTTCTTCTGGAGAGGAAAAACCTTTCCTGCAAGTAAAGGCATTCAGAGTTGTAACAGCAGTGATAGATTGCGAAGTAAATGCAGGGTAGGAATTGGTACAGAGAGGTCACTTGTCTGTCGTTTGCTTATGGATTTTGTTGGGTAGGGTAGGAAACAAAATAATGTTGGCCCCTGAACATTTCACAATATGATTTAAAATAACAATATGCATAAGCATTTTAAATTCTTTAGAATATTTTACCAAGGGTTGTTGACCAATAAAAATTCCCTGTTTGTGCCAGTTGGGAGGGGGCTGCAGGGCAATAACTGGTGCATTGAGCACAAGTACAAGATTACCGGTGGTCCTTAGAAAACTTAACAGCTTTAAAAAAAAAAAAATACAACTAAATGTTGTCCAATGCCCATGTGTGGCAGGGCACCCCAGCTTGTGTATAATAAGATTGATTTTAACTGCATGCCCATGGCAATAATTCAATTTTCTCAAAAAATATAAACATTTTGATAATTAATACTTATTTTCTCATTTTTGCATATCCTTATCTTCTGCTAGTTGGGAGGGGGCTGCAGGGCAAAAACTGGTGCATTGAGCACAAGTACAAGATTACAAACAAATTAAACTACATTTTATCCAATGCCCATGTGTGGCTGGGCAGCCCAGCTTGTGTATAATAAGATGGATTTTGACTGCATGCCCAAAATTTTTTCAATTCAAAAATTATTTTGAATTGAAAATAATTTAATTTTCTCAGGAAATGTAAAAATTTTGATAATTAATACTTTTTTCATTTTTACAGGCCATTGTCTAGAGACATTGTCCAAATTTCATCATATCCGCACGCCGGAAACCCCAAAAGTAATTAGAGGGCGACAAGGAACTTGACTCATCAAGTCGTTGAGAGTCAAGTCTCACCCAGGTTCAAAACCAACTGCGGGTCAAGATCAAACGGAAACGCGAAACGTGCTCACAGTCTAGATCCGGAAGCGATCGACTGCTGACGACGATCTTCATGTTTCTTTAGTTTCAGTCGTTCCGGTTTCTCCTCATTAAAATAACTTGTAAAGACGTTCTTCCTCGTTCACCTTGTCCCAACTGCGTGCAACTTGAATCCGTGATCACGCACCATTGCTATACGGGAACGTGTTTGAAAAAATTGTTTTCAGCTGAATAAAAGCCTCAATCACTCAAATGTCCTTCGCTGATGCCGCAGTTTCTTGACAATAAACCGCAATTTATTTTTCCTGAAACCGCTTTTAAAAATGCGGCATAAACTCGAGATACTGAAGAAAACAATACTGTACTGCCAAAAAGCTGTCAATATTTGAGTAAGCTTCTTTTAAATTCATAATATTGTTTTTCACTGAAGTAAATTTAACGACGAAAAAAAGAACAGTTGTTGAAGTTCAAAGGAAAGAATTAAGTCAAACGTTGCTTAGTTGATAACCTACTGACGAAAATTCCACAGAAAAATTCGGGGTTGAGAAGCTAGGCTTAAAAATTTAACAGAGCAGATTCGTTTATCTTCCAGTCATTCGGCCACCTTTTCGCCCGAAAACATTTTTCTTGTAGATTAAGCTTTTTATTTTTTAAAATCTGAAACGTCTGCCCAAAGTTTATGCGTGGCCTATAATCAAGTAAATCCGGCGAAAAATTGTGGAAAAAAATGAAAATTTCATACACGCTTTCTTTCACAACATGAAATGAAGAATCGGGGCAGTGTCGTTGTTTTTTTTTTTTCGATCAGCACGCCATAAAATCAACTCATTTTGGCACGTTTCCAAATGTGCGTGTCGTGAGATTTGAGCTAAATCATGTCATAATCCCGAAATGGCCGCGATTTTCGGATGAGTCAAACAAATCATTCGCTGATTTCGTCGTCAGCAAAAATGAGCACTTTCATCCATGGTGCTTCAGTGATGCTTCACAGACCTGTTTGAGAGCAGCAAAAATAATATGAGCCTCTTGTTCCGATTCTGGTTCGTGTACATAATTGACCTCAGTCTGGTCCCCCTAAAGTTGACAAAAAGGCCCCAGACCTTCTGAAATAGTCAGTGGTTCAAGTCCCTCTGCCAGGAGAAGAGCCCTTACTGCAAGGGTCAGTGAAAAAGTTTAAACATATCAGCACAGCTGATAACATTATTTTATTTTATTTTTTACCCATTAAAAATCTCACTTTTAATCCCATTGTTATCCTAAATTGCCGAGAGAATTATCTAAAGACACTTTTGATCTAGGAAAAATGTCTCTTTCCTGATAATCTTTTAATGAGAAGATTTAGTTCTTATGGCCAGGGTTGAAGTAAAACATGACTTCTCAATTTAGATTAGCAATACATATGTTCTGTGCAACGTCAACTAACGCCAGACCAACAATGAATACCTGTACATATGCCCGCAGACCCTTTATAGATTTGACAGAAACCAGACGCGGCTGTGCAACCAAAACAGGGATGCCACCAAAAGGAGACAAGGGAATAAACCCCAAACCAGACAGTGTATTGGGTGCACCATGACCTCCTCTGCTTTGGAGCAGAGAGTTGCAAAGGTAGGGTTGCTTCACGTTCCAGAACGTAACATAGAAAAGAAGCAGTATTGTACATGCATTGTGGGAAATGATGAAAACAATTTGGTCACACCATGATGAAATGGAAATTGCGCATGTCCACACTTCATTCACTGCCTTCGCGGCAATTAATCGACTTCTGACGTCGAATACGGTACAATAAGTCATAGGATGGAAATGACGACCGAAGCACTTTTATTGACACAATTCAACACGAATAACAAGGTCAAGGGAGCCATGAAGCATATTCGAGTTTAGTTTAAAGAAAATGCTAGCGAATTTAAGCGTACAAAAGCTTGACCCTGTGTGATTCGTGCACCATAATTTTGGCCAAGGAGAATCGCGAAATGATCCTTTTTTCGCAATAGCCAATGAAAGTTTCCATTTGGTTTTCATGCTCAACTGCCTTTCGTGCTAAAATCTACGAGGATAATGATGCACAAGTATAAATACGGCGAGTGAATATTGTGGTGAATTTTTTTTATTTTTCAATGCAGCCAACGCAGTAAAAACCACAATCATAAAACTATCATCGAGATTTCTTTTTGTTTTCACGGATCAAATGTCCTTCATCGACGAATTATATGATCGAATTCATCAGCTCTAATGGTGTGATTATTTTTCCGATGGGTCATAAAGAATCTAAATACGATTTTTCAACAACGACAAAAGATGCACAATACATGTGACTTCTAATCCATGCTTTCAAACAGCCCGTGATCATTGGTTCAGAAAAAAAAAATTCAGGGATACGTTTTGCTGTCATAAATGAACCGCGATCCAAAAAATTCAGGAGACCTCAGGCACATTTTCAATCGGCAATTCGAGAAATTATAATATTAAAATTTGCACGCGATAAATTACGAATAATCGGAGGATTTGACCCGCATGGAACATTTTGAAACAGTTCGAAACATCCCGATTTCCTTCGACCAAATCCAGAAGTTGCTGAAGTTATTACTGTACTGTACGAGGGTTCTAACAAAAGTTCTCGGAATGAAAATGAAAATGGTGTCTAATCGAGCTGAAAAAAAGATTTAGGGAAAACATATTCTTTGGCACACGAAAAAAAATCAGCCCTGTTTGACAAGTTTTGTTAATCTTTCGCAAAATTCACCCTGGCAGAGTTCTGCTCTCCACTCAAAAGATGAGTCCTTCCTGCAGTTTATTATTATTTTTATTTATTTTTTTTAGCCCAGCTTTCCCATCAGAATTCTTGAAATAAACGTGGCATTAATTCCAAGGGTTGCCTCCAGGTCTTCCAAGGTAATTCCGCCATTTTCATCGATTTTGCCAATGTGGCCGCTGTGAAGGCGGCTGTTGATGAAAATGGCGGAATTGCCTTGGCAGTTCTGGAGGCAACCCTTAGAAAGAATGCCAAGTTGATTTCATAAATTCTGAGGGAAAAGCTGGGCTACAAAAAAAATTCTGCAGGAAGAGCGCCTCCTCTTTTGAGTGAAAAGAAAAACTCTGCCAGGGTGAATTTTTCAAAACATTTAAAAAAATTGTCAAACAGGTCTAATGTTTTGTGTGCAAAATAATATGTTTTCCCTAAAAAATATTTTTTTCAGCTCGATTAGACGCCATTTTCATTTCCATTCCGTGAACTTTTGTTAGAACCCTCGTATATTGAAAATTAAACCTTTAAATAAAGTTTGATCGATCAACTATCCGATATATTTCTATTATATTCTTCATCAGTTCGGCGCGTTTTTAAAAATAAAAAGAAATTAAAATCCATTACATAGTTTCTTGCAGCTCGAATAAACTCAAGTGCCAATAAGTGCCACACGGAGCCCGATCCCGGAAGCGCAACAAAACGATGCTGACTTGTAACAGTACAGATTCTCAATGCAGACAAGCCAAGTATTTGGCATATATCATCTGCCTGTCTTTTTATTGTTCCTCTTGAAGATTTCTTTATGGACAAGGAAAACAAGGTAATGAACTCCATGAGCTCTCGCCCTCTTCCCTCTTTATTCGAAGCCGACGATTCGTTATCAGTGGAAGCTTCGAAGACTCACTTTACAACACAGAGTTCAAACCGCGAAAAGGAAGTCGGATGGAGGGGGGGGGGGGGGGGGGGGGGGGAGGAGGGGCGGGGGGGGGGGGGGGGGGGGGGGGGGGGGGGGAGAGAGACCCCGGAAACGGCGGCAATGAGGCGTCCGTGAACTTGGCGTCATCACGCGATGGTCTCTTATATACACCTGTACTGCACTTCATAAGAAGAAAACCCGTTTTGTCTCTTCGGTTTTTTTTTTCTTCTTCGCGCGTCCGCAATAAATCGTTGACGTACTGTGGTGCTTCGACATATGGGTGAACCGACTTGAGGACACTCATGAAATCTGCCGAAACATCTGGAAAATTTGTCGAGATACGGACACAGCCAACATTTCGAAATAAATGGATATTTTTCAAAACTTTGATTTACCTTGAGCAAATTGAGCTTTTCCAGTCCGAACAACTTTGACAAGAAATGTTATTAAAATGTTCACTATAATTTATAATCCAACAGGCGATTCTTTTAGTTTTGTTAGAGTTTTTCCTATCATCTAAGCGCAGTATAGCAAGACATGTGCTTATTTTTATTTTTTGGGCTCCTTTTCGAGCAAAAAATCAGATAATGTGTGGTTTTCTTCAGCATATTGGTGGTCTGTACCTTGACGCTGAAAAAAATATGTTTTATTGTATTTTTCGGATGACTTTTACCTAATGTTTGATCAACAGGAGAACCATTTGAATATTTTCTCATTAAAGTCTACGGGAAAACATGATCCGACGTGCGGACATTCCGACATAGGGCTACGGACCAAGCTCTATAATCATAGCCAACCCGGATTTTTTTGGTTTGCTGTTTAGACGCTCTTCCGTTAATTTGCTCTTTCCATAACTCGCTCTTTTTGTGATGCAACTCTCAACAAACCTGATCATTTATTATTATTTTCGATGCCAAAGTGGAGCCCCGAGATGCGGACCTTGTCCGGATGTCGGAATGTCCGCATGTCAGATAACATTTTTCCTTGGATTTTAAATGGAATATTTTCAATTGGTTCTCCCCGTTGATCAAAAATCAGGAAATATTTTTTGCTCAACATCAAGATTCAGACAATGAATATTCGAAAGAAAACTACGCATAATCTGATCTCTTGGAACAAGAAGGAACCCAAAAAGGAAATAACAGGCCAAAGCTTTCCATTGCAATACATTGCAATAAACAGAGGTTGGAAATGACTACAAAAAGTAAAAAACAGCATTTTTAGATAATAAATTATAGTACAGTATTACAATAATATTCATTCTTAATTTATCTTTGAAATTAAAAGCTCACCTTTTCAAGATACTGTATATAAAAATGTAAAAAATATTTTATTTTCCATTCGTCTATAGAAATGTTGGCAGTGTCAATATTTTGACACACAAAATAAATAAATTTTAATAATAATAATAATGATAATTTTAATAATAAATAAATTTTGACACACAAAGGGACATTGTCCGTATTTTGAGTTTCATGTGTCTTTAAGTCGAATTGTCCATATTTCGGGGTCTAACTGTAGACTCTCTCCAAAAAATATATTGTCTACAACGATTTTCTCTGCATAACTTTTTTATTTATTTAATGGGGTTCTCTACAACGAAGTTCTCCCAACAATGCAATTTTCTGGTCCCCTAAATTTCGCCGCAAATAAGAGAGTCCAGCTGTAATTTATCATGTGCTATAGTATAGACTAGAGTATCGCGAAGTCGTCCAAATTCAGATGTTGTGATCTTGAACGGAGCATGGTCAACTGCCTTCAACCTTGAACGTGCATTTTCAATTCCTTCGAAAGACAGAAACCCTCGAGATGACACCTTCAAAAAACCCCCCTAAAAGTAAGCATGGGCAACAAGGTCAAGGAAGGCGGGTAAAGAGGAGAAACCCAAAGGCCCCTCTCGCGTGTCCCAGAAGGCGCGGAAATTGGGGTTGAATTAAGGCCAATTTTGTGGCCACCGGGGTCACAGACTCTATCATTCCTGTCGGAATCAACAAGAACTCCTGTCCTCCTCTCCAACTCTTTCTCTCTTTTTTTCTTTCATTCAGAACCAGCAATCGGGAGCATGCCGAGCCCCGCAATTTGTAAGCAGGCTCTTTGTCACGGACTTCCTTCATGATTTATTATTCGAGAGCCGGAACTTGTTCCACTGCTTCCGGAACGAGAGGATTGATGAGAGCGAAGTTTCAAATTTTTTATTTCGATTTTTTTTTACAGAGACTGTCTCCAAGAATGTGTTGACTTATATTGTTAAAATCGACTTTCTTGAAAATGAAAAAAAAAATCAACTACAAAAAGCGAATACCTCGGACAGATTTTCGTGCAAGCTGAAAAAATATCAACCTCACAAAGAGCACACCAGAGAAATAATTATAGTAGATTAAAAAATTAATCTAAAAAGCCACGTTTTTTAAGTAAGACTAAAAAGCACAAAAAAATTTAGTAGATTAAAAAATTAATCTAAAAAACCACGTTTTCAAAAAGCAAAAAATAACCTTAAACCTGGTGCGCATCTATTTCATTTGTATTTCACTTCTTCCCAACAATCTCCATGCGCACCACGTTTAAGGTTATTTTTTGCTTTTTGAAAACGTGGTTTTTTAGATTAATTTTTTAATCTACTAAATTTTTTTGTGCTTTTTAGTCTTACTTAAAAAACGTGGTTTTTTAGATTAATTTTTTAATCTACTATAATTATTTTATTCTTTTTAAAAAATATTCTTAAAATTAATTTTTTCACAAAAGATTGCATTGTCATCAGTTTCTAGGCTATCCTGAAAGTTTCAGCTTGATAGCTAGTCGGGAAGTGAGTGAAATTTGAGTTTCAAAATTTGATCCGGACAAACAAACAGACAAGAAAGTGAGTTAATAAAAACGTGTTAATTAATTAGAAAAAAAATGTTCCAGGGGGTGGGATTGAACTCGGACCTCTGCGACCAATTCAGTTCACCATGGGTTTTTTTCTTGGGGCCAAGGAAAACCTGCTCAAAGTTTTATTATAGAAATCTACTATAATTATTGTATTCTTTTTAAAAAATATTCTTAAAATTAATTTTTTCACAAAAGATTGCATTGTCATCAGTTTCTAAGCTATCCTGAAAGTTTCAGCTTGATAGCTAGTCGGGAAGTGAGTGAAATATGAGTTTCAAAATTTGATCCGGACAAACAGACAGACAGACACAAGAAAGTGAGTTCATAAAAACGTGGTAATTACAGTATATCCCAGGAAAACCCACCCAAGTATGACAATTCAAGAGGTACTGTATTTATTTGTTTGACCAGATAATTTAATGCAGATGCATAATTCTGCATTTTGTTTTCCAAACCCTACTGCGACTGGTGAAGCATGATTACGATCTATTGTCAAAAAATATTCCCGATTGTTAACAGGTTAAAGTTGGAGAGTATTTGAATCATAAGAGTACTGTATACAGATATTCTGTACAATATAAGCTTAGGAATTATTTGCATGATTGCAGCTGTATTCGATGGTATGTAAATTCGATTATGGGTGTTTTTCCACTTGCTTCTCTCTTCTCACGTATTCAAGTAACCATCTAATGAAAGATTTTGATTATTTTGGGTTCAATAAACTGATCCAAAACCAAAGATATTCAATACCTAAAATATTCTCTGTTGCGTTTACAGCAGATACCTCAGCAAAATAAAAAATAAAAACTAGCGAATTGCTGTTAATATGATTGGAAGCAGCACCTTGGGAGCTTTTCCAAAAGTGGTGCAAAAATTATGCGAAACTAGTCTAACAGTACTGTTAAAATTTTACTGCCTCAACTTAGATTTGCCCTTCGGAATCACAGACTCCAGAGTTATGAGCTTTTGTCACTCAAGAATGATGCATCTTACGAGCTGTATGCTGAATCCTACCCGTATTTCCTGGTGAAGTATAAACGGATCTTGTGACGAAAATGTCCTTAAACGTCGCTGAAGATACTGTACAAAATACCTCGTGAAAATACTGTACAAAAATACCTCGTGAAAATACTGTACAAAAATACCTCGTGAAAATACTGTACAAAAATACCTCGTGAAAATACTGTACTAAAATACCTCGTGAAAATACTGCACTAAAATACCTCGTACATCCATTCAATTCAAGTGAATGCACCATGCATTTATAGAAACGCAAAAAGCCGTCTCCAGCTTGAAGTATTGGTCATGCCAGGATCGAATGTTTTAAAATACCCCTTACTTTTCATAAATCTTCAATTTTATGGCGCCTGAAAAATATGTCGCTCCTTTATGGTCAAAGGAAGGTCAAAAAAAGCATGCCACATTACTGTTGAATACTTATTTTGTGCTTTTTCCATCAACCGTAAAAATACATTGAGTCAAAAGCAACATATAACCTTGGTTCAACTGAGTCTCAATCGCTATTTTAAAGCCATAAAGGAATCAGAAAGCAATTTTTCTCATAGAGGCAAATAACTAACGTACATCGTAATACAGTACTTAACCAAACATGGAGATTTCGTCAGCTCACGGAACATTAGAAAGACACGCTAAAATTGAACCAGAGGAGGATGGAAAATTGCGCAACAACTCGAGTGAAGCTAGAGTAGACTAGATTCAGAAAATTTTTACAAATGTTCCGCTTGGGGTAGCCCAGATCATCAACACCCGGGGCCGGAAACCCGACCACCGGAAACGATTTTCTTACGCCGCAAGGTCGCTTCCTCGCGGCGTCTTCCCTCGTAAGTCGTAACCGACCGAAAAGTCACGCAATTGCGGTTCTTCCTAGTTCAAATCCACGAGCGTCTCAATTCGGTTCCATAAGCCGAGGGAAAAAACGCGGAAGACCTCAATTCAGGACAGGTCATAGTTTCCACTGAACCCGCGGCCGAGAGAAAACCATGGGATGCACCGGGTTTGGGCCAGGAACAATCCGATGCGCTATTCACTTTTACTTCAAGTTTACACAACCTTGCTTTTTTGGAATGTCAGGAAGTTTCTACAAGACAGTGCACGGATCAAAGTGTACGCGGAATTATTATTTTTTATTTAACTTCACCTGACCTAACCTGACCCGGAAATTCTTACCTTTTCAATTTTTTTATATTTAAAAAAGAGCCTTTTTCTACAAGACAGTGTACGGATTAAAATTTACGGAAAAATTTCATTTTATTTCACTTCACGTGACCTAACTTGACCTATAAATTCTTATCTTTTCAAGTTTTTTTTTTAAACTTAATAGGGAGCCTTTTTTGGAGTTTTATTATAAAAAATGGTTTTCGAGACCCTAATTCAACGCAGTGGCCTTGCTTAACTTTCAAATACAGTACAGTAGTTATTTGAGCACATTATTGAATCTATCTTCCTCCGAGAACATAAATTCATCCAATTTATTTTTCATACTGTAGTCAAATTCTATTTTATTTTCGTAGGGCTCCGTGTATAACTCGTTGGGAGTACCTGACCAGCGGCCCAATACATGGGCCAGACGACACCCATTAAGTGGTGAATGGGATAGAAAATTGAGGATATTGGAGAGGAAGAGAAAAAAAAATCAAGGATTCCGTCGTTCGGAACGGAACAAACACGGACATCGGTGTCAAATCAAGTAGATTAGCAGAGGGCATAACATGGTCTAAATATATCTCTCTCTAATTTTGCAACAAAAAAGATATTTGAAGCACCAAATAGTGTTTTATAAGTACCACGAGTTCACGGAACAACTGCGAGCAGAGGCAGAAAAATCTTCGACTTTTATTCAGGCAAAATTAGCTAAAGTAGCTCAAGAATCGTGAAACGATTAAGAGACGTTATATTACAAACTGCTGATTTTTCTCTGGAAGATTAAAATTAATTTCCACGCAAACATTCCACAAAACTAACTTGATCGAATCACCATATCTTTGCTAAGATTCTTCAGGGCATTCTTTTTTTTTCCTCGCAAATTGAGGACCTAGTCGGCCATTGCCGGTGATACCGCACTAAGGGCATCTTCATCATTAATCTCACGCGGAAGCACAGTGAATTACGTGAACTTCTGTCATAATATTTTTTTTGATTCTCGGTAAGGATACGCCATTATCGCTCCATCAGGTCGTTTTCGTTTGTATGAGAGTAAACTTTACTATGTCGTGTTACTGGTTAAGGACCCCCCCCCTCCCAAAATAAAAAGTCGAGTCCAAACTTCCTTCAGGGGAATGCTTGATGTACATAGAAAAATAGAAGAAACGATGATAATGAGATTACAGCACTGTACAGTACAGTAAAATCCGTTAAGAATTTCTCATAATTCCAGGCAATGTCATAAGCCATAATTTCATATCCGGCAACAGAATATATATCCTCTCTATCCTCCGACTTTCTCGGAATTCGCTGAACTTCCTTCAGGGGAATACTTCATGCACATAAAACAATAGAAGAAACAACGATACTAATGAGATTACAGCACTGTACAGTACGGTACAATCTGTTCAGAATGAATTCATCATAATTCCGAACAATTTCATAAGCCATCATTTCATACCCGGGAATAAAATATATCCCCTCCGTTCTCCTACTTTTTCGGAATTCACGCAATTCTTTTCAATTCACGTGCTTATAACTAAAATTTAAAAAATAAATTGGATTGATTCAAAAGTGCACATAAAAATATCATCATAGGGCTTATTGATAAATTTGAGAAAATTCTCAAATCGTCTCAAACTTTCAACAGCTTAATCAAGTCATTATTTTTGAAATCATTGACTCATGTCTTCGGTATTTTCAAGGGAAGTTTAAAATATAGGTGCACTCTCTCTACAACGTTTTCGTCTACAAGTATTTTCTCTGTACTGTACAACGATTATATGTACAGTATTTTTGGGTCCCATACAGGGTTCTCTCGCCATGTTGTAAGGAATTTCCCTTGATTTTCGTTGTATCGAGAGTTCACCTGTATTGTATAAGTACTGAAGATGGGGCAGTTCGGCGTAGAATTCCCCTCACGTCTAAAACGTCCTTCCATTTTTCCCCCTCTCCGCCCATTTTCGAGAAATAATACGAGCCACAGACGGGCAATCTTCAAAAAGAGAGGGCTGCAAATTCCCGTTGCACTTAACTAATCTCTGCCCAAAGGCGCGAGCCCCCTTGGGCACTAATTCACTAGGTTGTTATTGCCTGTGCGAGGATGTGTATTTCTGCCAGTGCCAATGAACTAAGGACGAGAAAGAACAATCAAGGTTGGGCGGTTTCCAACCTCCCCGGGGGAACAAAAAGCCCGGGTAATCGAAGATAAAGCCTCAAATTTTTTCAAACACCGACAAACAGAAAAAAAAGGCGTAATTAAGACTATCCGAGAAATTGCCTCGGATTCTGGAGGTGGAGGAAATTTCATCAATGTACCCGTTGCTCAGAAATTTAGGGCGGCGTCGCTTATTTTTTTCTCTTCTACTTCATATAGTTGCCAGCGACTACCCAGAATCGAGTCATGGATCAATTAATTGCCCATTCGGTTTTTTTTTATTTATCCTGCGTCAGAATTTCGATCTTTCCTTGATACATTTCAAAGAACAGGCGAGGATCTGGAAAACATTGGGGTATGAAAGAGGCTCACAAATTGACGATGTAGTTTTTCTGGAATTGAAATTTGAAGGCGCACATACAGAACTTTTGGATTTTTTCAAAAATCCATTTTTTCAAACAAAAGACTCCTCATAATATTTTCTGCAACGTACTGTTCAAGCCAAATTTATGGTTCATTCTGTCCATATAAAAAAAATTTAAAAAAATAGGATTTAACCGTCTTCTTAGTTGATTTCTGTGAAAACGATCTTCTTACTTGTAGAAGGAAGATGTTTGTTAATTAGACTTCAGTGTTTGAAGGGTCCTATTTGAAGCAACACAAAGATTTTAACTCTTATGGTCGGGGTTGAGTGAAAATAAACTTCTCATATTTTAGAGTCGTGAATACATATATTTCATGTGAATCAACAGCGAGAGTCAGACCAACAATGAATACCTGTATATACACATTGCAGTACAGTCAAACCCCATTAAACCGCCCCCCAATAAACCGCCACCCTCACCTCCTGCCATATTTTTACCCCAAACAAATCTCCCTAATGTTGAAAGGATAGGGAAACCTTGATAGACCGCCATCCGCCAACAATTTTCTGGCCACAAATAGGCACTTGCCCCTGTTTTTTTACCCCTTTAAACCACCAATTTGGAGAGAGATTCAATTTTAAAATATGAACAGAATGCAATCGCTGAAAAATCAAATACAAATGGATGCAATATTTGCTACAAAATTAAACAAGAACACAATTTTTTTTAAATTTTTTTATCCTAAATTGGCAGAAGAATCAACTAAAGACACTTTTGCTAGAAGAATGAACATCTTCCTTCTACAAACAATTAATCTGAAGTCACAAACTTCCCAGGATAAACTTCAAACAAGAAGATTTTGATTCTTATGGCTGGGGTTTAGTGAAAATAAACTTCTCATATTTTAGAGTCGTGAATACATATATTTCATGTGCATCAACAGCGAGAGTCAGACCAACAATGAATACCTGTATATACACATTGCAGTACAGTCAAACCCCATTAAACCGCCCCCCAATAAACTGCCACCCTCACCTCCCGCCATATTTTTACCCCAAACAAATCTCCCTAATGTTGAAAGGATAGGGAAACCTTGATAGACCGCCATCCGCCAACAATTTTCTGGCCACAAATAGGCACTTGCCCTTGTTTTTTTACCCCTTTAAACCACCAATTTGGAGAGAGATTCAATTTTAAAATATGAACAGAATGCAATCGCTGAAAAATCAAATACAAATGGATGCAATATTTGCTACAAAATTAAACAAGAACACTAATACAAATGCACAAGAAGTCATATATTAATGTATAGGTATTCTTCTTATATCCATCATGCTTTTTCTTAATTTTTTTGTCCTGTAGTAATTTTGTAGTGAGCCACTACCCTTGATAGACTGCCACCCTTGTTAAACCGCCAAAATCTTGCTGCACAGATGTTGGCGGTTTAACAGGGTTTGACTGACCTTAATAGACCTTATTTGACCTTCATAGACTTGAACTAAACCAGATGCAACTACACAACCAAAATAGGGCAAACAAAAGGGGACTGGGCAAATGACCGCAAACCAGCCAATGCAAGCAGGATGCACAATGACCCCATCTACTTTGGAGCAGCAAGTTGCAAGGCAGAATTTACTGCATGTTCCAGAACATGAAACACAGAAAGCAATATTCTTCACCTGTTGTAGGACATATATTTTGGTGACAATTTGGTTCAACTTCATTTTCTCAAAATGATGCCCATTCTATGAGCATTCAATTTTTCTGGTAAATCCTGAAAACAACTGTGTGGTTTTTACAATTTCAGGTGCATCCCTATAGTCCTTTCACGCGATTTACCAATGACTTCAACATACCACAAAACAAAGTGCAGAATATATAAATTGCTGTATACTGAAAAATGCTCATAAGCGAAAATTGACTGAAATGTTCACGATTCTTGACATTCCATGAAAGCGATTTTCCGTTTGATCATGGGACCGGTTATTGTTGGTTAACATACGCATTGTTATTGTTAACATACGCATTCAACGGAATTATTTCGCTGCACATTCTCTCATTCGACAGAATAGAAGAAAATGTAAGAAAGAAAAATTTGAAATTATGATGTTTGAAGAAAATTCGACACAAAATTCAAGGTGACGCTCGAGTGCAAAAATTCCACCAGCAATGCCTTCAGTAAAAATAAATAACGCAAGAAAGCAGAAGTTGAAAGCTATTTATTAGTTGGGAGAAAGAAAATTTCTCATAATTCAAGGTTACTCTTGAGTGCAGAAATTTTCACCCGGACTCCCTTTAAAAATGGAAGAAAATAAATAAAATTCGACTCATAATTCAACATCACGCTCACGTAAAAAAACCCTTCTGATCCATGAAAATTTTCTCATTGCCATTGAAAGACGGAGGAATGTTTTGGAAAAAGTATCTTGGGGAAAACACAATTATTGGAACTCGATTCGGAGGATTGAAACTTTCGAGTTGATCAAGGATTTTCCAAATTCATCGTTGATATTTTTCATCAAAAGGCATCGATTGCACATATATTTTTGGTTGACTGACTAACGGGAATTGTATTTGAATGACTCGATAATATGATCTTTCGTATCTCGAGGTTATTTTTCCTTCTTCAGAATTTCGCAGCAGTCTTTATACAGTACTTCTTTTTTTGGCAATCCATAAAAGGCACGTCTTTCGTTGGGAATAAAGAGAATCCATCCAAGTCATTCGGAAAGGTGACTTGCCATCTGATGATATCAAAAGAAATAGTCTTCAAACAAAAACGGATTTATTAATTTTCGAAAACAAAGGTGAAACCCGCCGATTGCATCATCGTCTGTCACCATCCCCATCACTAAATCAAACAACAAACGTAATTAAAATCTTCAGATGAGTTTTCCCGGTTCCCGACCGGACCTACCATAAAACAAAGTTCAAATGCTTCTTGTTTTCGAATATTCAAGAATATAAACCTCCGAAGGACAAGGTTCGAAGACAATAGTTTCGTTTGAAAAAGAAAAAAAAAGTCTACCGATTCGAAAACAATGCACAGTACGACCCGAACGTTACGATGCGCTGCGTTTCCGGGTATAGTTTTTATATTATTCCAAAGCACTCAAAAAAAAAAACGAAAATATAGCAATGACTGAATATTTGTTTGTCTTTGCTTCATGATTCGTCCGAAGGGTCGACCCGCACACGTGTACACGGGTGAAAATGCCTGCAGGCCACATTTGAGCCAATCTATCATCACATGTAAGTACCAAATTACACTCGTTTTCTCATGGATTATAATTATCCCTGAATCTTCTGCTCCTCGGGCTGCAATGCAGATGATAATTGCTGATATTGTAATGTTCTATGACGTTAAATCTCAGCAACAAAACTTCACATCAGAGCTCATCCGTTTATTCTTTTTTTTTTGCGCGATGAATGCTTCTCTGGTTTCAGACCCGTGTAATATTTCACGAAATGAAAAAAAAACTAACGGATGAAGTCTCACATTGATTCAGCATCTGCTATACGTTGTTTAGGCTTTATAGAGCAGCTTCTTCGTGAATTACAGGCGATTTTCAAGGGTGTCCTATACAGAAGAAAAAAAAAGAAGGAAGATGATATTCAGCAGAACAGTTGTAAAATAAATTCCACGTCAGTTTGATCAACTTGAAACACGGGATTCGGCATTAAAAGAGAAAATATATAAAATTGATGATAACTCCCAGAATAGACTCCTACGACATACAGTATTTTCATACACAGTACGTTCAACTCCACTGAGAATTGAAGAAAGTGTCACATAAAAACGTATTGGGATCACCATAAAATGCTGCGTAAAGTATTTAATAAAAATGTGCTCATGAAAAAGAAAAAAATTGAAAAGGTCAATTTATAAAATAAATAAAAACCTTCAATGAGCAGGAATGCTCAATTCCCCGGGTACCAGATAAAGAATGCAATTTAAAACCACTCGAAAGCAATTAAATTTACTGATAATAAAAACTTACTGTAATTAAAGCTTTCGGCAGATTCGGAACCATCCGAGGAACCTTTCCTCCGAAAAAGNTTTAACAGGGTTTGACTGACCTTAATAGACCTTATTTGACCTTCATAGACTTGAACTAAACCAGATGCAACTACACAACCAAAATAGGGCAAACAAAAGGGGACTGGGCAAATGACCGCAAACCAGCAAATGCAAGCAGGATGCACAATGACCCCATCTACTTTGGAGCAGCAAGTTGCTAGGCAGAATTTACAGCATGTTCCAGAACATGAAACACAGAAAGCAATATTCTTCACCTGTTGTAGGACATATATTTTGGTGACAATTTGGTTCAACGTCATTTTTTTCAAAATGATGCCCATTCTATGAGCATTCAATTTTTCTGGTATATCCTGAAAACAACTGTGTGGTTTCTACAATTTCAGGTGCATCCCTATAGTCCCTTCGAGCGATTTACCAACGACTTCAACATACCACACAACAAAGTGCAGAATATAGAAATTGCTGTACGTATACTGAAAAATGCTCATAAGCTAAAATTGACTGAAATGTTCACGATTCTTGACATTCCATGAAAGCGATTTTCCGTTTGATCATGGGACCGGTTATTTATGAGAACTGCTGACAACTCATAAGGAAAAAAATGTGCTGGGCATTCGAGCAAACAGAAACCTCAATTTCCGACAACATACGCATTCAACGGAATTATTTCGCTGCACATTCTCTCATTCGGCAGAATAGAAGAAAATGTAAGAAAGAAAACTTTGAAATTATGATGTTTGAAGAAAATTCGACTCAAAATTCAAGGTGACGCTCGAATACAAAAATTTCACCAGGAATCCCTCCAGTAAAAATAAATAACGCAAGAAGGCAAAAGTTGAAAGCTATTTATTAGTTGGGAGAAAGAAAATTTCTCGTAATTCAAGGTTACTCTTGAGTGCAGAAATTTTCACCCGAGCTCCCTTTAAAAATGGAAGAAAATAAATAAAATTCGACTCATAATTCAACGTCACGCTCATGTGCAAAAAAAAATTCCTTCTGATCAATGAAAATTTTCTCATTGCCATTGAAAGACGGAGGAATGTTTTGGAAAAAGTATCTTGGGGAAAACACAATTATTGGAACTCGATTCGGAGGATTGAAACTTTCGAGTTGATCAAGGATTTTCCAAATTCATCGTTGATATTTTTCATCAAAAGGCATCGATTGCACATATATTTTTGGTTGACTGGGTAACGGGAATTGTATTTGAATGACTCGAGAATATTCTTTTGCATCTCGGGGTTATTTTTCATTCTTCAGAATTTCGCAGCAGTCTTTATACAGTACTTTTTTTTCAATCCATCAAAGACACGTCTTTCGTGCGGAATAGAGAGAATCCATCCAAGACATTCGGAAAGGTGACTTGCCTTCTGATGATATTAAAAGAAATCTTCGAACAAAAAAATCATCAATCTTGTTTGAAATCTTCAAACAAAAACGGATTTATTAATTTTCGAAAACAAAGGTGAAACCCGCCGATTGCATCATCGTCTGTCACCATCCCCATCACTAAATCAAACAACAAACGTAATTAAAATCTTCAGATGAGTTTTCCCGGTTCCCGACCGGACCTACCATAAAACAAAGTTCAAATGCTTCTTGTTTTCGAATATTCAAGAATATAAACCTCCGAAGGACAAGGTTCGAAGACAATAGTTTCGTTTGAAAAAGAAAAAAAAAGTCTACCGATTCGAAAACAATGCACAGTACGACGCGAGCGTTACGATGCGCTGCGTTTCCGGGTATAGTTTTTATATTATTCCGAAGCACTCAAAAAAAAACACGAAAATATAGCAATAGCTGAATATTTGTGTGTCTTTGTTTCATGATTCGTCCGAAGGGTCGACTCGCACACGTGTACACTGGTGAAAATGCCTGCAGGCCACATTTGAGCCAATCTATCATCACATGTAAGTACCAAATTACACTCGTTTTCTCATGGATTATAATTATCCCTGAATCTTCTGCTCCTCGGGCTGCAATGCAGATGATAATTGCTGATATTGTAATGTTCTATGACGTTAAATCTCAGCAACAAAACTTCACATCAGAGCTCATCCGTTTATTCTTTTTTTTTTGCGCGATGAATGCTTCTCTGGTTTCAGACCCGTGTAATATTTCACGAAATGAAAAAAAAACTAACGGATGAAGTCTCACATTGATTCAGCATCTGCTATACGTTGTTTAGGCTTTATAGAGCAGCTTCTTCGTGAATTACAGGCGATTTTCAAGGGTGTCCTATACAGAAGAAAAAAAAAGAAGGAAGATGATATTCAGCAGAACAGTTGTAAAATAAATTCCACGTCAGTTTGATCAACTTGAAACACGGGATTCGGCATTAAAAGAGAAAATATATAAAATTGATGATAACTCCCAGAATAGACTCCTACGACATACAGTATTTTCATACACAGTACGTTCAACTCCACTGAGAATTGAAGAAAGTGTCACATAAAAACGTATTGGGATCACCATAAAATGCTGCGTAAAGTATTTAATAAAAATGTGCTCATGAAAAAGAAAAAAATTGAAAAGGTCAATTTATAAAATAAATAAAAACCTTCAATGAGCAGGAATGCTCAATTCCCCGGGTACCAGATAAAGAATGCAATTTAAAACCACTCGAAAGCAATTAAATTTACTGATAATAAAAACTTACTGTAATTAAAGCTTTCGGCAGATTCGGAACCATCCGAGGAACCTTTCCTCCGAAAAAGAACCCCCGAGCACCCACCAAAAAAAAAAATCCTAATGAAGAAGACCGCGGACTTTGATTACAAAACAGTCGATCCAACGAGCGAGTGATTTTTCACGGTGTTCCCAAAGATATATAGCCCTAGGGCCCATTTCAGTCGGCGGGATAATCCCGAGTGCATACCCAGTCGGGATTTCTCGCGAGACATGCAAAAGAACCTTAATCTTCGAGAGCGGTTCGAAAGCAATCAACCCGCCTCTTGACCGGTAACAAAAGCAGCAAGGCCACCAACGCGCCTCCTTTCATCCCTCCCTCAATTACTCAAATCACGGCACGACCGTCAATACAAAATTTACAAGAAGAAAAGAGAATCCCATTGCTTCAATCTAACGCTCGTCAAGCTTCATTTGTGAATGTGGACGAGGAATATTGAGTGACTTCGGAGTAGGAGTCCCTGGACGACATATAAGAACCTTATCGCAAAGGTTTTCAAAATTTTTAATTCATAACACGCTTTTGGTATTCATATATACGAGTACTGTATACCGAATAGAAAAAAATCTTTCAAAGATATCATGGGATCAATAAAAAAAATTAAGCAGGCCAGTGTTCCTTTCCTGATTACATTTTTTTTTTAAATTGATGTCAGGACTATAAAGTATTTGCTCATTATTTGAGCATCGTCAGCATTCGGCTTCACTGAGCAATTTGAAACACAAATTGGAAACATCAGAACACTTATTACATTTGAGTCATTTAGACTAGAAATATTATTCTTGTCATTAAATATTTTTTCATAATAGACCACCTGCAAATTTATCAAGCGTGAAAATGCGCGCTAATTCAGCTCAGGAAGTTGGGATGCTTTCAGCGCTGTGTCTTCTCTGCATTTCAGCATGCGTGAGCAAAATTTTTTTTTTTAAGGATAAGAGATGTAACGAAATATTACTCAGTAAAATTTATGTCAATATAAATCCATCAAATGATATAGATTGTATCAAAATAAACGCAGAACTTGAAAATAAAAAAGTTATGAGCCATTTCTCAAGTGCATCGAAACAATCTTCTCTCGAATTGGAGTTTGAAAACAGCTGAGTTGTAGATTTCAGATCCCTAAAATTAAGGGGAATTCCTGGACTTGGAGCAGTGTTGATTCAAGTTGAACTATTCTCAAGTTTATACTCAAATATTCTTGGAGAATGAGAGAACGATCACACTCTGATTAAAATAGCAAAGGTTCGCTGATTTGATGCACATTATTAACCTCGATTGCCTGATCTCAAATGAGGGAATAAACAATTGTCCCGAGTTCAGACATTGAGAGAGGAATTGTAGAAAAATAATATCTCCGGTATAAAAAAAAATAGGACAAAAGCATAATCATACGAAGAACAAAACACATTAAAACACCCTCCACCCGNTACTCAAATATTCTTGGAGAATGAGAGAACGATCACACTCTGATTAAAATAGCAAAGGTTCGCTGATTTGATGCACATTATTTACCTCGATTGCCTGATCTCAAATGAGGGAATAAACAATTGTCCCGAGTTCAGACATTGAGAGAGGAATTGTAAAAAAATAATATCTCCGGTATAAAAAAAAATTGGACAAAAGCATAATCATACGAAGAACAAAACACATTAAAACACCCTCCACCCGTAATTTAAACCCGTAATTTTTTTTTTTTTTTTACAGTCTCAAAGAAACAGAATTTCATAATAAAAGGTAGAAAATGTACACCGAGACTTTACTTCTAGACTTATGAAAACAGGAAAACCTTTTGAGAAATGTGAAGACTTGAAAACGTGCAAAGTAAGCTCACTTCGGGGCGCCGAGAGCCACAGGATAATTTGGGAAGAAGGGGGCGGCCGTCCACCTCATTATTCACCGCGCATCATCAACGCCGAAGGCCTGGGTTCAATGGAAAAAGGTCACGGACGCCACACACACACACAATCTGACCCAGCCGCTTCTCCTCTTATGTTATAATTCCTCCGCTGTAATGTTTTGTTTTGTTGCGTCTTTGTCTTTCGTCGGGCGTACTGGGCGCATATATCTTTAAGGGGAGCAGCGCTAATAAACGCGAATAAAAAATTTTAATTATGTTTTTTGCTTCTTACTCTACCCCGTTCTTTGGAAGAGCATTATTGTTTTCCACAGGGACTCACTCGCCGTGTGAAATGTGAGACTGAAACAAGAAATCGTCTGTCTTCGGCGTTCGAGAAGTCTCGAGACCTTCAAACAACGTTAAGGTTTCTTCTTTTAATACAAACCTTTGACGAAAATAGTTTTACAACATGCCGCTTTCATCAATCTATTCAGGAATATTTCCCGTTATTTGTTTCTTACGAAGAAGTTCAACATGTAGGACTCGGGTGCAGTGATTCTACTAAATGATGATGTCATAATACCTGTACTGCCTGCGAATGGCTTGGGTTTTCCTTTATTTTTGTTTCCGAAGTATTGGAAAATAAAACGAGGGAATGGAGTGGACGTGAATTAGGCCTACATCAGTAATTACATGAAATATTGAATGCAATTTACAGTCAAGCCACGATATTCCGCCATCATTTGTTCGTGAAGTTCGTGGCGGTTTACGGGGGTTGGTGGTTCATGAAAAAAGGCAAAATAAACTGAACATCAAGTAAAATAGAAAATAAAACACATATTCTTTTAAAAAGCAATCAAAACTAACCCAGGATACGTACATTTTATCTAGCCATAATGTTCCCAAAAAGGATGTTGCGTCATCTTCGCGTTTGTGTTCTTCTATTGGAGATTTCGTACATAAAATTAGGAATATATTGGCCGGCTGTCAAAGACAACATTAATTAGCAGGAGCATATTTGAGTAGTCAATAATTTTGGCTCCTAAAATAATGGGAGTCAACAGCAACCCGAGTCAAAGACAGTCAGTCATACGAAGAAAAATGAATGGTGTAGGAAGTTAGGTAACTCTGGAGGTATGGGGCCCCAATTGTTCAAAGAAAGGGTGGTCAACATTCCCAGACGGGTTAAGCCGTCTTAGGGTTCTTGGTTGGGTTCTTGATTCCACTTGGCTGGTTTTCCGGGTACCATGGCGTTTTAACAGGGTTCCAGCAATGCTTTTATCCTTACTAAAGATTTGTTCTTGAAAAATTGAAGGCTTCTCAAGGGGTGTAGTCCAAAAGCCCCCCCTGCCAAAAGCCCCCCTAGGTCAAAAGCCCCCCTGCCTAAATCCCCCCTAGGTCAAAAGCCCCCCCCCCACTAGGTTCGAAAATTGGGGATTACAGGTATTCTTGTAAATCTTGATGGTAAGCTGCACCTTTCACCAGCAGGCCCAGCACAAGGCCAAGTACCATTATGTTTGTAAGTTGAGTATATAAAGGGATTCCTCATCTTCAGTGGTCATCAGTGATTCTTTGAATATAATGTCGAAGCATCATCACTTGCTGATTTCTGCAAAATCTACAGTTCACCTTGTTGGCCCAATGGCTTGTGCAATTCAGATCATCAAAAATCAGAAGGATGGTCAAAAGGCATACTACGATGGTTACTTGGAAGAAAATGACATGAAGAGCATCAGTGACAGTGAGGAAGAGACATCATAAGGCAATTTTGAAGATGATTATTAAGCAGTCCTTTTGAGAACTAATGAAACCAAATAGTCCTTCTCAGGGCCACCAAACAGTATTATGAAACTTGCATCCAATTATAAAAAGTGGTGGGGGGGGGGGCTTTTGGTTGGGTACCGTCCAGTTGTGAAGTGCCGATTTGAGTTTGTTCCAGGATAGACTTGACCACAGTAATACAGTGTTGGAATCACCACGTTATTCCGCCATCCCGACAAAAAAAAATAGCTCTCATGTCGAATACGCGATCATCACAGCAGGTATCAGTCACAGGGGTCCAGAAAAAAAAATCGGCGAGTTCATGTCCGAATTCCTGGCACCGGGAAAAAAATACAAATAAAACCCCCTCGCCATTTCAGGGATTTGATGAGCGGTTTCTCAGAAATCACTCAACATGTCATCAATGCAGTTGAATAAAACATGATCGCTTTCAGGGTTAGCTTATGAGGTCCCATCCCAAAAGAAGGCAAAAAGATCAGCACAGTAGCAGATCTGTTATGTGCGCTGAGAGGATTTTTGGCAAGAAAGAAATTCGCTCTAATCTTTTCTATGAATTCCTGGGTGGATCTTCCCCAAATACCAAGATGAAATAATCATGAAAAAAAAAGATTGGATCTTAAAGCGGCTGCTTTGGCCCTGAGCAAATTTTGGCATACATTAGTTATATAATATTTTTTTTATTATGGGTATCAAAATATGAACATTTTAATGAAAACGTTATGATTGCAACGCAAAGCTTCAGGAGCATTTGAAGTAAAGTCTTGGCATAACAAGGAACCTGATCATTCACAAGAAAACTAAAGCGTGATACTTTTTAGACGCATGAAGTTCCTCAGAAGTACTGTACAGTAAAAGCCTTTGATTCATTTCTGATTGTGTCTGAACTTCAACTACAAACATTTAACTGGGAAAGATTTTTGAATATAAAGTGAGACCCCAAAATGCAGACGCAATTGGTGCGTTAAGAGTGTCCCTAAGTTGAATTGTCCCTGAGTTGAGTCTTATTTTCCCATAGACTTACATTATATAATTTTTAATTAGTGTTTTATGGAAAAAATATTCTTCAGAATTCCATGAAAAAAATTGTTTGCCACTTGGATTTGATTCAGTGAATATATTTTCAACTCAATAAGAACATTTGGAGCATTTAATAGTATTTCTCTGTACTGTACATAGAAATGTTGGCATCTGCAAAAAACATTCAAGTCACAAAGAGCAAAGGAAATCCCTCTATGCAATTGGTACTTTTTTTAATTAGCTGAATGGATGGGAAAATGTTGGGAGAAATGGCAAAGATTTTTTCTTGCATAAATCTTAGAGTTGGCAATATCTGTTTCTTTCAATCAAGCCAAATAAAAGTCAATTTTTGTGAAATTTATTGGCAATTTTATCATTTGATGTCCTCATGTTGAGTCAGTGTCTGTATGTCAGGCCTTTTTTATGACCTTTTTTATTAAAATATAAATATCCCTATGTCGAATTGTCCTCATGTTGAGGTGTCTGCATGTGGGGGTCTCACTGTGTAATATTGTGGTAAGAATTCTCTAGCAGGTTCTGTCTGCTGGACTTCCGAGAAACCCTTCAAACATGGTGAACTCTACCAAGTGTCATAAGCTGAAATGAGCTAGCTTCTTCTGTGAAAGTCGGACGAACTTTCCAATCTGGAAAATTATTTTGCGAGGGGAAAAAAATGACGGGGAAAATCTCAAGAATGTGCTTGCAATATCGCACAGGGATGGCACGTAAAGCTTTAAAGACGCGAGTCATGGTAACCACATTTTACAGAATAAAAACAAACGAATCGTATCATGCACCAATGAGAAATGTGTTCCAGTGCAAAAAAAAATAATAATGATGCGCGTATGAACATCCATCGGATTCGGCGAAGCTTTGATCATGCGTCAATCAAAATTCCTGGAAAAATGAAAGAACGGTCAGAAGGACACAATACAGTTGAGCGTCGATATCTTGAACCTCCCTAAGTCAATTTTTTTTTGCAGCCTGTTGAATATTATTTTCTTGACGCAAGAAAGAAAAAAGCAATAAAAATATAAATTGATTTGTTTTAAAAGGAGGTGACGGACTTAATTGGGCAAATGAACCCTGCCTCCAAGTTCAGGATGCTTTCAACTCATTTAAGAAGTAATTTCAGCCTCAGAATATCAAAATTTACGACTTTGAGCAATATTTCTATTTTTCCCAGGAGAAAAAGGGCTTTATATTTTAGCCAAGTTCAAACCTCCCCAAGTCAAATTTTTTTAAAGGTCCTGTCTGAATTCCCTTAGAATTAATGCATTTAAAACCTCCCTGAGTCAAATGCTTTTCCCCTCAAGCCTCCATAATTCCAATTTTTTTGCAGCCTGTTGAATATTATTTTCTTGACGCAAGAAAGAAAAAAGCAATAAAAACACAAATTGATTTGTTTTAAAAGGAGGTGAGAGACTTAATTGGGCAAATGAACCCTGCCTCAAAGTTTAATTTGCTTTCAACTCATTTAAGAAGTAATTTCAGCCTCAGAATATCAAAAATTTACGATTTTGAGCAATTTTTCCATGTTTCCCTGGAGATAAAGGGTTTTGTATTTTAGCTCAATTCAAAACCTCCCTAAATCAATTTTTTTTCCAGGTCCTGTCTGAATTCCCTTAGAATTAATGCATTTAAAACCTCCCTGAGTCAAAGGCTTTTCCCCTCAAGCCTCCATAATTCCAATTTTTTGCAGCCTTTTGATTTTTATTTTCTTCACGCAAGAAAGAAAAAAAGCAATAAAAACAGAAATTGATTTGTTTTAAAAGGGGGTGAGAGACTTAATTGGGCAAATGAACCCTGCCTTCAAATTTAGGATGCTTTCAACTCATTTAAGAAGTAATTTCAGCCTCAGAATATCAAAATTATCGATTTTGAGCAATTTTTCCATGTTTCCCATGAGAAAAAGGGCTTTGTATTTTAGCTGAATTCAAAACCTTCCTGAGTCAACAATTTTTTTTTTGCGGCTCCCTTGAAGTTCGACTCAGAGAGGTTTGACTGTATTATTTCAATGATTATAAAGTACTGCACTTTTTTTTTCTTTAAAAATAAACTCACCAGCGATGCAAGCAGTCAGAAAACAAGCCAGAGATCCGGAAATCAATGCCCTCAAGGCGATTTCGGACAAGTCTGACTTCCTATTGGGGGCCAATGCGCTGAGACCACCGAGTTGTATACCGATCCCAGCAATGTTGGAGAATCCACACAATGCGTATGTGGAAATCAGCTTCGACCTTGGCTGTTGGTTACAATGGAGAAAAAATCGTGATCAGCAGTTGATATATATACAGCGGAATAAACTGATACAAAACGTGAGCTGGTTGACATGAAGCGCAAACTGTTCTATACTCTATTCCATTCTAGATTTTTTTTTCTTCATTGTTATACAGTGACACCCCGAGATGCGGACGTAATTGGTGCATCAAGAGTGTCCCCAAGTTGAAATGTCTCTAAGTTGAGTCTCATTTTCCCTTTGACTTACATTATATAATTTTTGATTGGTGTTTTATGTACAAAATACTCACCATGATTCTGTGAAAATTAAAATTGTCTCCCAATTAAGAAGGAAGTCCCTCTATGCTGGAGGTAATTTTTTTTAATTGGCTAAATGGATGGTAAATTGGTGAGAGAAATGTCCAAGAACTTTTCTTACGTCAATTTTAGGGCTGGAAATATCTGTATCTTGTAATTTGGCCTGAAAAGTATTTGCAATTTTATAAAAAAATGTCCCTATGTCGAGTCAGTGTCCTCATGTTTGGGCCATTTTTATTAATTTTTAATGATAAAATAAGTGTCCCTATGTCGAGGTGTCCGCATGTGGGGGTCTCACTGTAATTGGTGCATCAAGAGTGTCCCTAAGTTGAGTCTCATTTTCCCTTAGACTTAAATATTGATGTACCAATTACATCCTCATCTAGGGGTCTCACTGTATCTTCAAAGGTTCACGCTGGGAAAACTATTTATCTGTTTTTTTTTTTTTTGGTTCCGTGAAATAAAATCGAAATACAGGTTTTAAAAAAAGAATCCAATGAGTTCCAACCTGAATAGTATCGCCGAATTCACTCAATCGAGAATAGGCGACAAACTCATTGACGATAGTCTTGATGCCTATGAGTTCACCCACTTCGTCGCAATCCTCCCATTCCACACCCATCGTCCATGCCAATGGCATGCAAATGCGTCCGATAATCCACTGAAAAAAATTTTGGGAGGATAATGCCATGGTGGAATATTGACTTGAGCATAAATCAGCTTGCCTTCAAACACTGTGCTTTGAACAAAGAAGCAGATGGTCCATATATGAGGGTTCTAACAGAAGTTCTCGGAATAGAATTAAAAAATGGCGTATAATCGAGCTGAAAAATAATTATTATTCAGGGAAAACATATTCTTTGACACAAGAAAAAAATCAGCCCTGTTTGATAATTTTTTTATTGTTTTGCAAAATTCACCCTGGCAGAGTTTTTCTCTCCACTCAAAAGATGAGGCGCCCTTCCTGCAGATTTTTTTTTTGTTAATTCCGCCATTTTCACCAACAGCTGTTGATGAAAATGGCGGTATTACCTTGGAAGACCTGGAGGCAATTCTTGGAATTACTGCCGTGTTGATTTCAAGAATTCTGATGGGAAAGCTGGACTATAAAAATAAAAAAACTGCAGGAAGTGTCGCGAATATTTCAATGGGTATATTAAATTCGATACGCTAACTTTAGAGAACCCGAATTCCCTGACAAATTTAGTCTTTCATTTACTATCTGTGTGGGAATCTTGGAAGACCTTGGTTCCCACAGATGGTCAGCAGCCTCCAGGGCTGTAATTTATTACAGATGTCCTTCTACAGCCCTCAAGGCTGTATTTTGTTACCAATTTCTGTTTGCCGTTTCTCGTCCTTGGAGGACAGTTTTCCTGTTTTCCAAGTTCACATTATTTGACACAGTCTGAATCAAACACTTGAGCATGAACGTTCTCCGAGATTTTGTGAGATTTTCTGTGTTGTTGATATATACCAACTTTAAAATAGGGTGTTTTGCACCCTGGTCGTAGCCCAACCAAATTCTTGTGTTTTATTTCAAAATCTCTGTTAAAACTCAAGTTTTTAAACCTAACCTTTTCCTTGTTGGGATTTTTTCCCAACAGGAAGGGCGCCTCATCTTTTGAATGGAGAGCAAAACTCTGCCTGGGTGAATTTTTCAAAAAATGGCTGAACGGGGTTTTTTGTGTGAAAAAGAATATGTTTTCCCTAAATAATAAATTTTTTCAGCTCAAGTATACGCCATCTTCATTTCTATTCCGAGAACTTTTGTTAGACCCCTCGTATTTGCCCATTAAGTGGAATAACTGAGGAACAGCATGACGTAGCTTTATTGTCATACAGTACTGCATTGAAGAAAGCATTTATTTATGTGGAATGAAAATACAATATTCGTTCACTTCTTCCAGTACCATTACAGTCACACTTCAAGGGACCAAAAAAATCGTGATATATAGGGTTTTCGAATTAGGGAGGAAAATATTCTTGTGTGGAAAAGACAGATAAAGTACAGGAAATTTTAATTGGCGATATTCTGATGGGCCTTAAATTTATTCCAAAATGAGGAAGTTGAATTTGAAGGCAAGGTTTTATTTGCCCAATTAGTCTTCACTTCCTTTCAGAACACATTGAGTTACATTTTCATAGCTTTTCTCTCTCCTGTGTATATGAAATAATAGCCAAAAGGCCTCTAGAAAATTTGAGTCATGGATATTTGAAGGGTCAACTCTTTGAATGAAGGAAGTTTTCAATGCATTGTTCCTAAGGTAATTTGGCCTGAAATGTATTTGCAATTTTATAACAAAATGTCCCTATGTCAATAAGTCAGTGTCCTCATGTTGGGCCATTTTTATTAATTTTTCATGATAAAATAAGTTTCACTATGTCGAGGTGTCCGCATGTGGGGGTCTCCGCATGTATGCGTCAAAAAATTTGACGCATAGGTGTTTCAATTAAGTTATGGGGTTCAACTTGAATATCTAAAACAAGCTCATGCTTCAATGCAGAAAAAAATTAATGATAGTTTACTTGATGAATACACTGTTCATGTACGAGTCTCAGTTTCTCTTAATCTTTTTGGCCAACGCATTTTTATGCTGAAATATCTGTCAAAATTAGGGAGAGGCCTACTTCACTTGCGTAAATCCAATGACTTGACTTACTCCATGCTAAAGCTTACTTAAATAATCATACTCATGCGTAAATCCAATGACTTGACATACTCCATGCTAAAGCTTACTTTAATAATCATACTCATGCAGGATTAATGTCGTGATACAATTCGCTTTCTCGTTCTTTTGCTTCCAACAGGAACATATGTGAGCTATCTTTCATACAAAAATCTTTGCGTTTTTATGCATTTCAATCATTGGGATTGGTTGGTTCCGAGTGAATGGCTATTAATATCATCACACTTGTACTACAGTTAAACCCTCTGTAAGTCAAATTTCTAGGGACCAGGAAAAAAATTCGACTTGGGGAGGTTTTGATTTTCAGAGGTTTCCAGTTGAGGAAACAAACACTTGTTGTGAGAATACGTGAAAAATAAGTGTGGGAAATTGTAAATGAGGATATTCTGGGCCTAAACTTGCTCCTTGATGAGTTTACCTACACCTTGCTAAACTTGAAGACAGGGGTCCATTTGTTCAATTAGTCTTTCACTTTATTTCAAAACGCATAAAATAATTTGTTTTGTTGATTTTCTCTTTCATATTTCAAGAAAATAATAACCAAAAGGCCTCAGGAAATTCGACTTACAGAGTTTTGAGAGAAAATCACTTTGAGTTAGGGAGGTTTTTAATGCATTTTTTTTCTATGGGAATCCAGACAGGGACCTGAAAAATATTCAATTTTGGGAGGTATTTGACTTAGGGAGGTTCGACTGTAATGTACTCATCATTCTAGTCACTGTACTTTAAAAAAAACATCATTTTAATTTAAACTTGAAGGCAGGGGTCCATTTGTTCAATTAGTCTTTCAATTTATTTCAAAACGCATAAAATAATTTGTTTTGCTGATTTTCCCTTTCATATTTCAAGGAAATAATAACCAAAAGGCCTCAGGAAATTCGACTTACAGATGAGGTTTGAGAGAAAACCACTTTGAGTTAGGGAGGCTTTTAATGCACTTTTGTCTATGGGAATCCAGACAGGGACCTGAAAAATATTCAATTTTGGGAGGTATTTGACTTAGGGAGGTTCGACTGTAATGTACTCATCATTCTAGTCACTGTACTTGAAAAAAAAAATATCATTTTAATTTAAACTTGAAGGCAGGGGTCCATTTCTTCAATTAGTCTTTCACTTTATTTCAAAACGCATGAAATAATTTGTTTTGCTGATTTTCCCTTTCCTATTTCAAGGAAATAATAACCAAAAGGCCTCAGAAGATTCGACTTACAGAGGTTTGAGAGAAAATCACTTTGAGTTAGGGAGGCTTTTAATGCATTTTTTTTCTATGGGAATCCATACAGGGACTTGAAAAATATTCGATTTACGGAGGTATTTGACTTAGGGAGGTTCCACTGTAATGTACTCATCATCCCATAAATCCACATAGAAAAATTCTGCTTGGGACGTAAATGATGGGATGGTTATGGCTCACCGTGAAATTAACGTAATCGTATCCCAGCTGCAACGCGAACCAGGCGACCAATGCGTCCAGGAACGCTATGAAAGATGTGAAGGCTATCAGGTTCGCGATGATGTTCATGACCAGGTCAACTGCTTGGGATGCACCGGATGCGGCTGCGTCCAGTACGTTTGCGTGATCACTGAAAAAAATGAAGTCAAGCATTCCCGACTCAGCTCTTATCATCTGTGTGTAGGTCGGATTGCAGCTGGTTGATTACTCCGACTAATGAGACCAGCGCGTGACTAGAATTTTCCAGGACTGGGTGAACTTGCGTTCCGAGCAATTACAGTGAGACCCCGAGATGCGGACGTAATTGGTGCGTCAAGAGTGTCCCCAAGTTGAAATGTCCCTAAGTTGAGTCTCATTTTCCCTTAGACTTACATTATGTAATTATTAATTGGTGTTTTATGGACAAAATACTCACCATAATTCCATGAAAATGAAAATTGTCTCCCAATTTAAAACTGATTTAATCAATATATTTCAACACAATATGGACATTTGCGGAATTGAATACTGATACCTTTTTACAGTACATAGAAATGTTGGCATTCTCTGTAAAAAAAAATAACACACAAGTGAAAAAGAGAGAAGGAAGTCCATCTACGCTGGAGGTAATTTTTAAAATTAGCTAAATGGATGGTGAATTGGTGAGAAAAATGCCCAACAACTTTTTTTGCATCAATTTTAGGGTTGGAAATATCTGTTTCTTGTAATTTGGCCTGAAATGTACTGCTTCAGATGCTCTGCTCATTTTGGCCAGGAGACTAAAAAATGAAAGCTTCCAAAAATGTGGAACTCACTGTATTTTAAAATAGTATTATAAAAACAAAGAAGTACAGTACTGTACAATAATAAGGAACCCTGGCTATATATCTGTGTTTTAAATCTGCACAACAATCTCTTTACTAATTTTTGTCTCAGTTAGCAGACCCTTGCTTTTTATGGCACACGTGGAAACCTTTTGTCTTGATATTAGAAACCAATGTAAAATATACTATTAAAAACCTGGAAACAATTCAGCAAAGAATAATTTCACTTGAACAGTTGAAAAAAAACAAGTACTGTATCAAAAGAAGCAAGGAGCATATAAGTTTTCTCAGAGGAAAGGCTGTTTTTTTTTGCTGTATTGATTACATCTAATATGCTGCTTTTAATATTACTTTTAATATTTTAACACTGGATGAATGACGTAGAAAAATGTGTCCCTTTTTTTTATGTGATTTTAGAGAAAACCATTCTCACTCAAGGCTGATTTCTCCAACAGTATCAGCAGTCGTCTTTGATTTCTCGGTTTCAGGATAGAACAATTTTGCAATTGCCAGAGCCGCTGGAGCAGACATCACACTCGCAGCCAAAATATGAGACGCAGAAATGCCAAAACTGATGTACGCCGCCAAAACCGTACCTGTTGGCAGGTGGAATGGTTCAGTCAGCCGGTCAATTGTTTCTCATAGCAAAAAGAACACCAACAGCCATGAATTAAGATATTTCTTCATTTTTTATGTTTGAAAATTGGAAAAAATTTGGGCAAATCTAGGAAGCACTGACACATGCTCCACAACATTAATGAACATCTCCTGTACAGTGAACCACAAAATTCCAACTCAAATAAACATCTTTGCATGAGGTACTGCAGAAAATGCCCAAGATTAGATTTCTTTATAGTTGAGAAAATTTAGCAAGAGTAAACTCAATTAGAATTACTTTCTAGATGGAAAATAGAAAGGTTAGATTTGACCTTGCATTCTCTCCAGCTAGAGTTACCCATGCAAGCAACATAATCAAGAAGAAAAATATTCAGAGAAAACTATTCATTTTCTTTCTTATTTGTTTAATTTGATGTGCAAATTTTCTGCATTCAGTTCAGATCATCCTCAGAGGTAGACAGATTTCCTGCCAGTTAAGCAAAACACCATAATACAGCAACACAAAAATTTGGGTACTTTCCTGTTATCTCAGTACCCATTTTTCTTTGTCTCGTGAATTCAGTATTTTTTAGGTTAGTTTAGGTCAGGTTATGTTAATTGAAAGATATTTGTAACTAACATAACCTGACCTAACCTAACTTTACCTAACCGCCTCCCAAAATCAGTTTCAGCAGAATGCGGAAAAATGAAATTCACAGTTTCTGGTAGGTGCACAGAAAGTAAGTACTGAGATNTACCTAACCGCCTCCCAAAATCAGTTTCAGCAGAATGCGGAAAAATGAAATTCACAGTTTCTGGTAGGTGCACAGAAAGTAAGTACTGAGATAACAGGAAAGTACCAAAATTTGCATATTTTCCGTCCATGCGCATATTTGCAGCATCATCTAGCAGAAAGTAGCATGTTACATGCAAATCATAAGCATCATTGATTCTAGGACAACATCTTGATTTTATCTGTTATGATCTATAAAAAATGATGCTTTTGATGCTCAAGTAAATACACTGTGTAGCAGTTTTGATAGAAGAAAATAGCATATTCAAGATGGATGCAACTGTGTTTGTTCAACACTTACCTGCAACAGTTGCAAACCCGCCAGTCATGATGGCATGAAGCTCTGATTTTGTCATTATGGGTAGATACGGCTTTACCATCAATGGGGCCTCAGTCTGTAGATGAGATCTGTAGTTAATTGGGGGTTTTTTTTAAGAAGATTGGACAAATGAATGAGACTTACCTGACCAACAAAAATATTTGCAGATGCAGACAGGGACTCTGCAGCTGTTGTTCCGATTGTGATTTGTAAAACCCATCCTATTTTCGCCACAAGCCATTGCATTACCCCGTAATAATAGAGCATTTGGATCACAAAGCTGAAGAAGAAGATCACAGATAGGACCTGTATGAGAAAAGAATCCTTGGTAATTTTCAAAACACAAGCAGCAATGGTGCTTGAAATTGATCTGTCCCTCATTCAAGGCCAGTGATTTTTATACCACCATGATTATATCAGGTCTTTCAGCATTCAAGGCAAACTTAGGCAATCTCAAAAGAAAAGAAAGGTTTGAAATAATCACCAGCTTCCACTTTTAATAAATTTGAACTATGTCAACCCTAATTTATTTGTAGGCCATTGCAGTAGTATTAATTCAATAACAATATAAAAAGCTGCATTAATACAATACTTTTCTCATCAACATCTAAAGAAACCCTGGTAACAGAGTAAAATTCTGGTCGCATCAGTAAAAATTAGAAAAATCTTGAACAATATCTCAAGAACTAATTAGGCTAATACAGTAGAATGTGCTTTAAGGTATATTCTATAATTTTTGACAATTCAATTGTCATGGTTTTGATTTGATTGATGTGGACAGTATGAGAAATGTAAACAAATTATTGCTAAATACAAATGTACCAGATGCTTTTACAGAAAGGCCTTACCTTTGATGGATTTTTAAAACAGTTCACCAATAGTTGCATGTATTTTTCCTCTGAATTGTTTGTAAGCAACTGGTCAAGCAAAAAAACCATACTGTACAGTAAGACAATTCATTTTTGCATGCTGTTTTAGAGTTATCAACTGAGACATGCATTTTTCAATTGCCTTAACTATACTTCACCAAGATAACAAATTAAGAAATACTCAGTTGGGAGCAAAACCATATGTTTGTTCCGGTCCATTGCTATATGCATCTTTGTAGGAAGAAGTGAACCTATGTACAGCATAAATTACATTATTACAGTATTCTCAAGTCCAAGGATGTATCTATTCAGCTTGTTTGAGTGCATTGTATCATGCTTTGTTGCTTCAGTTTTGACTGAAAATTGGTATAGATCAGTCTTCTCCTCATACATCCCATATAATATTTCATACAGGATACACAAACAGATTACTGCATATTACTAATGTAGTTTTCTCAGGAACAACTTTTCTTGAATTGAAAAATCTTTGCAGAATGTATACCTCCTCAAAAATGTCACAGTTAAAATTTTTGGCAGCATTCAACATGTGTGTGGTGGAATAATTTGGTACTTTAAAGTACCGCTGCACCATACAATAAATTTGTAAGAGATGTTACTGGATTAATCCAGAACATTCAAGACCTTCCTCATGTTTTCAGCAGCTTCCAACTTGCCACCATGTCATGGAACATTCTCAGTGTGGTCATGTGGTGTGAGATTTTTATCCAATTTAATCAATTAATTCTGTGTGCTTAAGAAGGATGATTGTTTTTACTGTGTCTGAATTTGTGAAAAGGTCTGTTTTTGTGTTTGGGGTTAAAAGAAATATATCTTTATTTTTTTCTTTGGGATCTTGTAAACAAGATCCCCAGCTGAACCCCACAGCTGAATGAAGTGTTTTATTTCTGAATTCTGCCTTTTTGTACCCATTTTGGTTACAATGTGTATGAAAGGGTTAGGTTTGCATTTCAAGACTGCAGCAGAGATTATTAATACTGTGCATTTATAAAAAAAAAAGTGATTCCCTGGTTGTTTTTGTATCCAAGTGAAAATTCAAAACCGTCCACACTTTCTATAATCTTATACAGTATACTGCATTTGTCTGTTTATTCCTTGGAGGGATGGAGAGAATATTAATAAAGGGAAATGAATACAATATCTTGCCTGGAAGGCGAAAATTGTGCTGTTCAGCTCAACAGTCATCCCCCCACTTCCAAAGCCAGGGATTGGTGATCCATCTGCAGCTGTCACATTTCTCACTGATACCACGCCATTCACAAGGTAACCATACACAAAAGCTGAACCGGCATTGGCTTGTTCAAGGAATCGCTTGACCTTGTCAGAAAGGCACTCAAGAACATTTCTGCCAAAATCCCATCGCAACACCATGAGAGCAAAGATGAATTGCAAGCCCAAGCCCCAGACAACGTGTCTCCATACAACCTATGGACACAGAGCAATCACATTCATCTTGGCAGCAAGTTCAATATCCAACAGACTACTTCTGCATTTTATAATATGGCTTGGGTTTCAGGTGAATCTCAAAATAATTTGCCAGAGAAACCTTATGCATTAATCAATGTACTGCCCTGTAGGGCAAAAAAATACTTTACAGGATACTGTGAAAGACTTCCTGGATTCTAAGGAGCACTTCCAATTTTTCAGCTAATAAATACTGGAAAACAATGAGGGTTGTGAGTCCAAGAAACACTCTTGCCTGCTTCACACTAGTGAGTCAGAAATGCTGCACAAGGTCAGGGTGGATCAACAATTGAATCCATTTTAAGATAACAATGCAATCTCAAACATAATTTGTTGCATGCAGTGGGAAACTGCAGATATCAGCTTGGTTATTTTCTTTTCATTGAAATAACAAACCCTTACAAGCTTGAACCTGTCATGTCACTTAATTTGGATTTAACTGACTGGAGGATCAGTTTTCCAGATGCTAATTCACACTTAGTGGTTGGAGTTGACAGTTTTCTGCATTTTGTTTAAACCATCCTTCAAACTCAGTAGACTGATTTGCAATGCATTACCAAGATACTGTCAAACCTCTCTGAGTAATTGAATTTCAAGGGACCTACAAAACATTTGACTTAGGGAGGTTTTGAATTATATAGGTTTGAACTACAATAAAAAGCTATTTTTAGAGAAACTTGGAACAAATTTAAATGGTGATATTCTGGGTTCTTGAATGGCTTCTTAAATGAGTTGAAATGCTGCTGAATTTGGAGGCAGGGGTTCATTTGCCCAATTAAGTCTCTCACTTCCTTTAAAACACACAAATTTCTGTTTTTATTGCTTTTTTTCTTTCTTGGGTCAAGAAAATAATGGCCAAAAGGCCACAGAAAATTCAACTTATAGAGGTTTAAGGGGAAAAGCTTTCAACTTAGGGAAGTTTTTAATGTATTGCTTCTAAGGGGATTCAGATGGGGACCTGAAAAAATATTCGACCTATGGGGGTATTTGACCTAGGGATGTTTGAGTTATGGAGGTTCACCTGTATTAATCATTGAAAAATTGAAATGAAGGACAGCCCAACAGGTCATTGATTTCAAGTCAGAAAATATGCGTCGCATTTTCATGGATACATTCTTTTTCCAGGGAAAATTTTCAATTTCCGCAGTTCAGATCAATGTCACATTCATTTTGATAGTGGATGTGTTTGTATCAAGATTCTCGGAGCTATCTGATCATCAAGAAATGTAGATAAGCCCTCTTATCAATTTAACACGTTGCACACTTCAGTCTCGATTACGTCAAAATTTTGAGTATACCTTCCCAGGATGACGAGAGAAAACGAAGGCGAACAACACGATGACGATGATGCCAATGCCCGATTGCAATCGCCTTGGTGCATCCCAGGTATCATAAATAATGAATCCCAAGACTATTGCAAAGAATGCAACAAAAGCAATCAACTTTGATGCCCTGCGAATCATAAAGGAAGCAAGGACATTCAAAATGTGTCTTTCTTTTACTCAAAATGGATATTTAGCATAATCATAACACTGTAGAACCTCTCCAAGTCAAATTTTTAGGGACCAGCAAAAAAAATCAACTTGGGGAGGTTTTGACGCCACCATTTGTCCAGAAGAATTCTGGCAGTTTAAAGGGGTTAGCGGTTTATTGAGTATTCTATTTTAAATCATTTGATCAAGAATACTTGATTCTTTCTTTCTTTGACTCAAAATGGATATTTAGCACAATCATAACACCAATATACTGTAGAACCTCTCTAAGTCAAATTTTCAGGGACCAGCAAAAAAAAATTCGACTTGGGGAGGGTTTGACGCCACCATTTGTCCAGAAGATTTCTGGCAGTTTAAAGGGGTTGGCGGTTTATTGAATATTTTATTTTAAATCATTTGATCAAGAATAATTCATTTTCCTTCAAAAGTAATGGAAATACAAGTTTTCCATAAGCGTCAGTAATTTTCCAACGAGTATTGCTGTGATTTATGCATTACTCCTTCAGAAAATTAATTTTCTGTATCAATTTATTCAAGTGTTGAAATTAGGTCTATATATTGTTCAAAGTTTTTGAAAAATGAAGATTTTCATTTTGTTTTCTTCTTACCAATACATCATTTACCTATTCTTGCCAAATCATTTGATTAAGAATGCTTGATTTGCCTTCAAAAGTAATAGAAATACAAGTTTTCCATAAACTTCAGTAATTTTCCAAAGAGTATTACTGTGATTTATGCATTGATCCTTCAGAAAGTTAATTTTTCTGCATTAATTTATTCAAGTTTTACAATTAGGTCTATATATTGTTCAAAGTTTTTGAAAAATGAAGATTTTCATTTTGTTTTCTTCTTACCAATGCAAGATCCTGGACAGAAAATATAATCTTACCCCAATGTTGGCGCTGTAACAAAGACAAAACTAATACAAAACAGCACTTTTGTTTCATCACTAATGCTGGCGGTTGGCGTCTTATTGAGGTTTTCTATGACATTTAGTATTGAGGAGATTTGTTTTATTCAAAATGTTGGCAGTTGCCAAGGTTGGCGCTTTATTGGGGGCGCCTTAATGGGGTTTGACTGTATTATGAGGCTTTGAGTCAGGGAAACAATCAATTTTGCTGCTAGGATAAGTAAAAAAAAATGCAGGGAATCATAAATGAGGATATTCTGGGCTCAAACTTTCTTCTAAATGAGTTTACAGCTTGCTGAACTTGATGGAAGGGGTTAATTTGCTTAATTAGTCTTTCAATTCCTGTAAAGATGCATGAAATATTTTTTCATTGATTTCTTCTTTCATGTTTCAAGGAAATTTTGAATGAAACAAATCTCCTCAATACTAAATGCCATAGGAAACCTTGATAAGACACCATCCACCATCTGCCAGCATTAGTGATGAAACAAGAGTGCTGTTTTGTATTAGTTTTGTCTTTGTTACAACGCCAACATTGGGGTACAATTATATTTTCTGTCCAGGATCTTGTATTGGTAAGAAGAAAACAAAATGAAAATCTTCATTTTTCAAAAACTTTGAACAATATATAGACCTAATTTTAAAACTTGAATAAATTGATACAGAAGAATTATTTTCTGAAGGAGTAATGCATAAATCGCAGCAATACTCTTCAGAAAATTACTGCAGTTTATGGAAAACTTGTATTTCTTTTACTTTTGAAGGACAATCAAGTATTCTTAATCAAATGATTTAAAATGAAATATTTGATAAATTGCCAACCCCTTTAAACTGCCAGAATTCTTTCATGTTTCAAGGAAATAGTAACCAAAAGGCCTCAGAAAATTTGACTTCCAGAGGTTTGAGAGAAAAATACATTGAGTTAGAGAGGTTTTTAATGCATTGTTTCTGAGGGAATCAGATGGGGACTAGAGACAAATTTGAGTTAGGGAGGTATTTGACTTACAGAGGTTCAACTGTAGTACCTTTTATACCTTTTCACAGGCATACTTTCTGGAAACTTTCCATGGATATTGGGACATCAACTTACAAAGCATTAGTAGACAAACTTTCAAAGTAGAATTTGAAATCTAGGGCTTCATCTCTGAACTGATTTAAAAAAAATACTGCATGGCGTTGAATGTGAAGTCATCCAATCACTCACCTGAATGAGAAGGCGTAGTCAATGCCTTTCACTATCGGCGTAATCACATTTTCGGCGAGAGCTTTCCCAAAGAACCTCTTGACGATTTGAAAGTAGATCAAACAAAAGTAAACGACTCCAGTCAGGGCAAATAAGAATCCCGAACCGTCGCACCACTGAATCGGATCTCCTTCATCCACTGTTCTCCAAATTACCGCACCGAGATAGGCATTGTAGCCGGCAAAAAGCAGAATGAGGGCACCGATTCTCAGAACTCCGGAGTTCTCTTCCACGAATGTCCCTATCCTGGAATAAATCGCATCCATAGTTCTGGAGAGGCACCCGTCGTCATTGTCATCCTCTTCTTCGTCGTCATCCTCCTCGGGTTGCATCATTTTTCCCGTTGACTGAACCCGACCGCCTTCCATGTCGGTGGGCATGTTGAACGAACGTGATCTGTTGGTCAGTTGTGCCTCATTCCCCTCTGTGAACTGCAAAGAAAGTATATTTGGTACTTTCCTGTTATATCAGTACCCATTTTTCTTTGTCTCGTGAATTCAGTATTTGTTAGGTTAGGTTAGGTCAGGTTATGTTAAT